>CAUYRT010058011.1:0-25727 GCA_963574885.1 Lepilemur ruficaudatus | reverse complement strand
CTGACTACATCCAATTAACTGCAAACCTCTACTACCTTCAACATCACCTCCTCCCCCAATCAACTAACCAAAGTCTAAATTCTATAACAGATTTTTCTCTAACACTGTCTTACTGAGTCACCCTCAATTCCCTCTCATACGCTTCTCTCTTTGCAGTGAGTAACAAACTCAACTGGTCAACTACAGGTGTGTTTCTAGTGGTCTTTGACTAAAAGACATGGACAGTAATAAGTCACTTGAAAAGCATGATCCTTTGCGCCATTCTGTAGTTCAAGTTCTAGCCTTGAAACTCTTTGAGGGTTTTACTCTGAAGAGTGCCTATTGGTATTGACTGATTAACACTATGGTGCTCAAAGGGTGGGAGTGAACACTGGGGAATTGGGGGATGGGGGGTAGACCCAAGGCTGAGGGACGTGGGGGGTCACTGTGGAGGGGTGGGATATGCTTGAAAAGTAGTTGGGGAGCGGAATTAGGGGTCTCAATAGGGGAAAGGAATTCCTTAAAAACTGAGTCATGTGATTAACTGTACACCTTGGTAAATTCATTTCGAATCATTTAATTGTACACTTAAAATGGAGTGTTGGTTGTACGTAGATACAGTTGGAGCACTATGTATGTACTCTATGGACTACTTTGACAGAGTAGATTTTTGAATGTAACAAGATAAGTCAACTTGAGTGGTAATATAGTTTGGGAAATCAGTTCACTACAAAGTGTGACTGTAAACATTGTACTGTAAATGCTTTGTAGTTTTCCCCCAATAAAATAAATAAATAAATAAATAAAACTTCTATCTTATTGCAAACAGAATGTTTTAATGTATTGTTGATTGAAAAGTTGGCCAAATAAATATCAAGGTAATAAAAGTCAAAAGTGCATGAGAGTAAATGTTAAATTGGCTGGAATTATTTAAAAAAAAATCTAAGCAGAAAACACATATAACGGGTAATATATATTTCAGGTGGAAAGTCCAAAATTTATTCAATGCAATAAAATCCTATATTATGAACTCATTGTTGGCTCAAAAAATCAAATAGTAGCCATAATTTAAGATAAAGAAGGCCTTTTTAAGGGGAGATTATAATTTTAATCACACGAGATTATCTACTAGTCTATTCTACACTAATGAAGAAGCTCTGTCCTCCATGGACAAATTTTTATTTAGATTGAGAGTTTTCACTATTGATTATGTAAAACTGACCATGTTTGCTTAGCATACACTCAATTGTTCTATCATAGTTTTCCTATCTAAAGCTAACAAAGGACAGGATCTCCTAAATCATTAATTTTGCCGTGTTGAAAAGATCATCTGCACCATGTATTTCTAATGTTTTGTATAGGTAGGTTACTGACACTTTCTATAGTTATGAAACCAGAGAAGTAATGAGTGTAATTTGCTTTTGTCAACCTCTGATTATCAGGTGCAAAAGGAAGAACAGCTCAACATAAAGAGATAATTTTCTTTTTTTAAAGCTGTTGTTTTTCAATCCTGGCTGTCCATTAGAATCACTTGAAGAGCTTTTAAAAAAAAAAGAAGCCTAGTGCTACATCTGCTCTCCTCTCACCCTGATATTTTGATTTAGTGATCTAAGACAAAACTCAGGTATCAGTATTTTTTAAAAGCTTACCAAGTGATTTTGTTACAGATCTAATATTGGAAAACAATGAGTTAAACTTTTGAGTGTTTTTCTTATTTTGACCTTTATAAGAACTGTATATGAGCAGAAAATTGATTTATGTGAATGTCACCAACAGTGATTCCTCCCACCTGTTCCCACAGTAATGAATGAGTAGTGAAAGAGTCGTGGGCATCCAAAGTACAGAGAAAAAAAATAAATATTATATATACATGTATTTATACCTTTGTGTATTGCTATTTTGCAAATTGAATACATCACCTTGGATGAAGCAGTATGTAACTCTGACTTGTATGGATTTTTGATTTTGATTTTGATCATACATAAATAAAGACAATATATGTCCATAATTTTGGATTTGAGCAAATTCAATTTATATGCTGCACACATATATACTAGTATAAATTTTGACATGATTGAAACCTATGAAATGTTGGCAAATGAAATTAAAATTGGAAAACATAATTTTGAATGATTAAAATATAAGAACATAATTTGCAAATTGCTTTGTGACTGGTTCATGAACCTGAGATAAATTTGAAATTGTTTTACCTAGCTGTTTGAGTATATACATTTATTAGTAAGTCATAAATTTATTTTTCATAATTTGTGGCTGGTATTGAGATGCTTTCATAATCAAGATCACCCAGTCATATATAGTATAATCCAATCAAGTGGGATAATATAAAAGAATACCAGGAATGGATATTCTCTCTAATACAGGCAAAAATATTTTTGTTAATTCAATACTTTTAATTTATACAACACTAAATTTTTAACCTACTAACTTTTAACTAGCTCTCACTGTCCTGATATCCTTCTTTCTTCCTTATCCAGGTTAAATTCTAAGGTCAGTCTTATAAACACTCCTTTGCATACATGCTCAGCTTCCTTGCACCTCTCTGACTTTGCAGAACTTGCTTGGCTAACTATATCCTATTTACTAACCCCTTGCAGCTGAATGTGGCTGAAGGAAAACACACAACCTGTGGGCTAGTTTCCCTTTTAATACAAGGCTGTGAACCTCAAATGGGCCTTTCATGCTTCCATGCAATCATACTATACTTCCTTAAACAATATTCCGTAACCTCTTTTTCTTAACTACAGACACATTTTCTCCCAGCCTCAATCTGAGTTAATTATTTTACATTCTACAGAGAAAACTGGAAAGAACTTGTACCCATTCGTATCACATATCTACCAGCCCCCCAGCATCAGTCCCCACGATGCTCCGCCTTGTGAGTGTGGTATTGGACATGGATCATGCACGCTCCTATCTAAATCCAGCCTCTCTCCTTCTGCCCTGGTTCTTCTCGTGGCTCTCCTAATTGAGAACATCACCCCAGCAATTTCCCCCTTTCAACCACATATTTGAGTATTTACTCTGTATTATATCATTTCCACAAGCATTGAAAGCATGCTTCTAGTCATCCCTCTCCCCACCAAAAAAGCCCCCAAAATCAAACAAACAAAAATCTTTGTTCAGATTTTTTTTGTCTGACTACCCTATTTCTTCATTTCATTTTTCTTCATAGCTCTTTGAAAAGATGCATAGATTTGCTGTCGCCAGTTTCCTGTCTCTCATTGTCTTCAAAGTCACTCCTACCAGGTTGTACGCTTACCACTTCCTGAGGTCACCAACACTCTTCAAACTGAAGAATCATGTAGTCAATTCTTAGAACTCATCTTATTTGACATATCTGCAGCGTTTGACCCAGATTATTATTTATTCCTCTTTCATGTGTGTTAGGTTCCTCCCAAACTCATATGTTGAATCCCTAGCCCCCAGTGTAATGGTATTTGGAAGTGGGGCCTCTGGAAGGTGTTTTAGATGAGGTGACAAAGGTGGGACTCCATGATGGGATTAGTGTCCTTATGAGAAGAGGAATAGAGACCAGAACTTCATATCTCCACCTGTGAGGTCATCTGCAAATCAGGAAGTGGGCCCTCACATGTAAGCCAATTTGTGGGCACATTAATCTTGGATTCCCCAGCCTCTGTGAGGAATAGTGTCTATTATTTAAACCATTCAGTCTACAGTATTTTGTTATAGCAACCTGAGCTGACTAAAAGACTAAGATTATATATATATGATTGCATATGTAATATATATATTCTTTTAAAATTGATTACCAAGTTATCACATTCCACTGATTTCTTTTTTCCTATTTCACTGTTCTCTTTCTCAATCTGCATTGTACGTGCCTCAATCTCTTCCTAACTACTTAATGTCAGAATGTCTGCAGGCTCAGCCATTGGTCCTATTCACTTCTCTATCTGTATTCATCATCTTGATGTTCTTATCAGATTTCAGATTTATCAAAATGCCAACAATTGCTAAATTAACATTTCCAGCTCAGGATTTTTCCCCAAACTACTGCTTCATATTGACATTCAATCGCTTACCAACATCTCTACCTGGGAGTCTGATAGATATCTCAAAATCATCATTTCCTAAATGAACTCCTTACCTGCTCACCCTCTCCCCAACCTGGTCCTCAAAAAATTTGACTTACTCTATGTTGCGTACATTCCTAGCCTTTCTGTTGCTTAGGCCAAAACTGTCACAGTGTACTTTGACTCTCCTGTTTCCCTAACAGCCATATCTGTTCTAAGAATTTTTTGATTTTTTTGCTAAAATTTCAAAATCTGTCCACAATTCAGCCACTCCTACCTTCATAACCTCCACCTTGGTACAAGCTACCATCATATATACTTTGATACACAGCTATCTGTTTTCCTTGCTTCTATCCTGATTTCTATGTTTTACTTTAACAGAGCAGCCAGAGTGACCCTTTTACAACTTGAATATGATCTTGTCAGTCCTCTCCTCAAAAAATTTCACTCAGAGTAAAAAACTTAGTCTACACAATTGTCCACAGGGCAGTACATAGTCTGGTCATCTTGTTGCCTGACTGATGTTTTGCTAATATCATTCATTCTGTGTTTTCTGTAACAACACTGGCCTCTAGTGAAAACACTATTTTCAGAACATGCTGGTCGTTCTCTTGTCTAGGGACCTAGACTGGCTTTGTTTTCCTCTTCCTGTTGTCTAGCCCCAAATATTCACATGATCAACTCCTTCACCTCTGGCAAGTCTTAGCAAGAAACTCACATGGTCAATGATGTCTATCCTGATTTACAGTTTAAACTTCAGCATTTCACACCCCCCAGTCTCACTTATCATGCTTTATTCCTGATTTTCTGTAGACTGTCAGACATTCTAACATAGTATACAATTTAGTTATTAATTATATTGTATGTTTGTTTTCTACACTAGACTATAAAACACATGAGGTCTGGGAAATTATTTTTCTACGTATCCCAAATATCTGGAACTGTACTAAGCATAGAGAAGGCCCTCAGAAATATTTGTGGATGAAAGCATGAACAAATGAATGAACGAGTGACTACTTACATTCACATATTCAAAATTTACAATGTTCTCTAACAGGTTACTGTATTTGACTTCATCACAGACCATGGGGCATATAATGCATAAATTGCTACTCTCATCCTTAAACGAGTCTTTGGGACCTCTGTTAAATCCTTATGACTACTAGATGGAAACATGAACATAAAATAAGTCAATAATAATGGAGTAAGATTAAGCTTGGTCATTATGCTTCAATAGAAAATCGAATGATAATCTTAGATATTACAGAACTGGAGAAGTAACTTTCTTGACTCAGATTTTAAATAAATCATTGATGAGTTCATTTAGATCACATAAAAATTGTGAGACGAGCAGCAATAAATAAAATCAAGTAATCTAATCTAGTAAAGCAGGTGTACTCTTTGCTAGGACAGGTCTCTCAATTGGATAACTTTTTGTAGCTTTTCTATTAAATCTGCATCAGTGCCAATCTCGAATATTCTTACCGAGTGTTTCAAATTGGCAACTTATATAGCACAACTCAAGTGTTTTAAAAAGCTCATGTTTTTCACTACATTTGTGATGAGGGATGGTATAAATGGTGAAAAGGCAGCGACCACACTGTCACTGTTTCACACAATAAATCTTGTGCCTGCACTAACGGGCAAGCAGAACAAAATAAAAGCCCAAATCAACCAACCAACCAACAAGAAAAGCAGCTAACAGCATTGCTCTTTGTTTGCTGGTGGCTGGCCAGCTTTTCCCCTACCCTGTCCTTCACCTGAGCCACTTATCTCTGTGGTAGCCATGGTGTCTCCTTGGTAACTTTCTTTTTGCATGATCCAATATGGACAGCCAGATTTTTTTCCATAGTCAACTTCGATTGTCAATTATCATGACAATACAATTTTCTGGCAGTCCATATTTTGTTGTTTTTGGCCCCAAATGATCCAGAATATGTGGATATCCTAGCTACAAATCGGAGCAATTAACTACGTTTTCAGTCCAGGTCACTGAACTTGAATTAGATAAAGCTTTTCCTGCTTACAAAATGCTAAATTTGCTGACACGTTTCCATGATCTTCACATCTTTGGAAGGAAGCCAGAGATGGTGTCGTCCTCCTCTCCATCTCTTTAGTATTCAAATGATTTCTTTTATGTAGTTAAAGATAGACATTTTTAACAACATGGAGTATTTATAGGCTTTCATATTGGACTCAGGGATAATATCAATTAACCATTTCTCAGGATGCTATGCAAATGCTAGGATTACTTGTAACTGGATTCAGAAAATTAGCAAGCGTTGCTGAGAATAGTCCCTCCTACAAAGCCTGAAGTCTTGGCAGCACTTAAGTCATGAAAGAGAACAGGATATAGGCGAGTTGCTGCCAAGGAGAACATAGTCTAATTACTGAGGATAGACAGCAGTAGAGAAATCAGTCATGACAATAGATTTTGATAAACTTTATAATAAAGTTATGAAATAGTATGAAAATGTAAAAAAGTAAGAAGGCTAAAACTGTGTTTTTGGAATGGGATGGCTTCAGAACAGAAATGACAACTGAGCTGGGAACCACCTACTGGGAGAACTTTTCAGCACACCCAAGATTAAGATAGGTCTGCATACACAAGATCTTATCTGTTTTATGAACTATAAAAAACAGTCTTCTGCACTTTATATATCTTTGAAAACATATTTAATAGGTTATTCTCCAGTTGGGAAGTTGGACATGTAATCAGAAGGCATGAGTTTGTCCTCAGAGCACAAACTCTGAGGGGTTGGAGCTGTGCCTTCCCTCTCCTGTCCTTCTGTGTCCCACTCACAGAATGACCAATGGGGGAGGCAGGCAGCGAGTGGTTTCTGGCCTGCAGGTTGTGGCTAGAAATGCAGTGGAAGTAGATTTCTATTCAGACCACTACAAAGAGGCCTGTAACATATTGCTAAGATGTAACTGATTTTGATATAACAAACCATAAATAATAAAGGTGAGCCCTACATAGACTGTTATAGATTTATGTTTCACTTAATGCTTCAGTCTCATCTCTAGAATGATTTAAGTGTTATTAATATCTTCCTTTGGCAAGCTTCTATCTCTCTTTAAAAAAACTCTGCAAATATGTTTACCAGATGTCCTGTATTTCTATACCAGAGAGTGAGTATGTATATAACAATTTGCTTAGAGAACTAGGCAGGTTAAATAACAATCTGATAGGTCTCTGAAGGGTCAAGAAAGAAGAATTAACAATAGAGTTATTACATAAAAATAAAGAGATGTTCTATTCCAAAAAGAGCAAGCTCTTGGAAGAAGTATAAAACTAAAGACAGAGTTATGGATCCTAACCAGCCATGTGACCTCGGGCAAATTATTTAATATCTCTAAATCTCAATTTATATCTCATTTTCTTATCTTTTCTTATCTCAAATTTCTTATCTAAAATGGAGATAATATCACCTGCCTTTTTTTTATTGACCATTTTCTTTTTTTCCTTTTTTTCTTTATTAAAGTGTAATTTACATATCATGTCTTTACTCCATTTTAAGTGTACAATTAAATGGTTATTAGTAAATTTACCAAGTTGTACAGCTATTCACATAAATCAGTTTTAAAGGATTTCCTTCCCCCTATTGAGACCCCTAATTCCCATCCCCAAATACATTTCAAGCATACCCCTCCCCTCCACAGTGCTCACCACATCCCTCAGATGTGGGTCTACTCCCCACCCCCCAAATCCCTAGTGAACACCACCACCATTTGAGCACCATAGTGTTAATCAGTCAGTACCAATTTGATGGCGAGTACAAGTGGGGCCCATTCTTCGGATCTGATGTCACCTCACCTGCCTTTTAAAATTGTTGTAAGCATTAAAGGGAATATCTGTAAGTCATCAAATACAGCACCTCGTATTTAATTGGTATTTCATAGTACATTATTTAATCAGCAATAAAAGCTATTCAAATGCTAGGATTGCTTTTAACTATTAATAGCTTTAAGCATTCAGTGACATTTATTCTATGCCTAGAGTGAGCTGGGGACGAGGCACACAGAAGCCCCATTCTGATGAGACACAAATAGCATAACAGAAATCACACTCAGATTGAAATTAGAAAACTTGCATTCTGATTTAGACATTACCACCTACGAACTGTATCATTTCATAATAAAATACTTAAACTCTTTGTGCCTGTTCTCCATGTAAAGCCAATGATAATATAAAATAGATGTTTGTAAAATGGAATGTACACTGTGAAAGTTAAAAAAATATGTAAGAAATGTAATGACATCCAAATTTATATGATTTCTAGAACACGCCTATTGGCTAAATGGAAGTATAAAATTTACTAAAGTCTTGTAATAGACTCTTACTGTGATCAATTGTTGCTTGTAATCACAGGACATAAAGAATATGTACTTTTGCTAGGTACCACATAAAAATAAAATTCAACTTATCAAATCTAAAAATGAAAAACAAACACATAATTATACGATTGTAAGACTCATTCTTGCCAAGATATCCTTTTCATAATATGACACTGTTGTGGCACTTTGTGTTGAAATGACAAACATTTTCTCAACGTTGGAAATTGCTATGAGTAATATGTAAATAAGTCCCCAGCAAACATCTTCAATTGTGTATGCTAAAGTTTCTCCAGGATCTTTTCAAATTAAGAGGAAACTCATTAAATCTCACACAATGGAAGATACTGAGGGTAAATATTCTAAATTAGTGATTGGAAACTAAGTCTTCTTATTGTAATGATTGAGTGATAATAAGCTTAAGCTAGTAACTTAATAATAACAAGCTAATCTACAGAAAAAAAATTCAAATTACCCATAACAAAATTGGTAAAATAAAATTGAAGGTTTAATCTAGAAATATTCCTAAGAATAGTTTTTTATTATCTATAATTTGGTTCAGTATTTTTATTTAAACATTTTTTTAAAGTCAAAAAATTCTAAATCTGATACTCAGTAGCTGGAAATTTAGCTCCCAATTATTTTACTTTTTCAGTCTTAGAAATGTAGTGAGTAGTCGGTTAGAATCGGTATAATTTCTATTTTTCAATTCTTCGGGAATTTACAACATTTTCCTCTTCTTTCTCTCTTGGTCTTAGAAATGTAGTGAGTAGTCGGTTAGAATCCATATAATATCTATTTTTCAATTCTTCAGGAATTTACAACATTTTCCTCTTCTTTGTCCCTTGGTGACGTGCCTCCTCCTCCCCCCTCTTCCACCCCACCACCAGTACTCTCTTCCATTCCTGCCATCCATATTCACATAATTCCCTTGATTCTGGACCATCACTTGTAGTTTGGAGAGACAACCACAAGGGGGTATGCTTACTGTCTCCTCCTCCTTTTTTTTTAGAGCAACACTCCTGTCTTGCTCACCTTGAATCTTGACACTACCGTCCAATTAGTTTGCTTCTGGTTAGTAAAGCTTTCTTCCCTGGCAGATCTTCGAGGAGAAAACAAGTGGTGGCAACTCAAGCATGCGTGCTAATAGACATGCTGGGTGCCCTGGGCAGGCAGAAGAGAAGCAGCTGTGGACATATCTCTATATTGCTGGGGAGAATTTCTAAGGAGAAAGGAAAGAAAGAAAAAGAAGGGGTAAATTTCATGAAATTGAACTAACTATCCAGGTTTCTAAAGTCACCAGTACAATGGAAGATATTCTAGATAAACTACTTTATTAAAAAATTTATTTTATTTTGTTATTAGTAATTTATTAGTGTCTGTACTGAGCTATGTCAAGGAAATAGAGTAGTTTTCTAATAGAAACAAAGCTTATTCCTTATTTTTATAAAAAATAATTTTGGAATCAGTTTAAAGTGATGCTCAAGTAAAAATATATATAAACTAAAATATATAAGTATAAATATGTGTGCATATGTATATATGTAGAAAAAAAGGAAAGTTACCCATAGCATTTAATCCACATCTCAGAAATAACCACTTTAAATAGCTTAAAGTGTACCTCAAAACCAATGTCTTTCTAAAATTTTAAAATTGCATGCACATGTTTTAAGAACATTAACTTGTAGTGGAGATAGACAAACACTACCCAAATGAGCATAAACAGAGGCTGTTTACTTAGAGCTTGCTATAGCTAGGGAATCAGCCACTGTCACTTACATTTGGCATATACTAAAGGCAGTCAGGGTTGTCAAGAGCTTTATAATAAAAAAAGTAAAGGTTTCAGGAAGTTGTTTGAATGGGGAATGTGGAGGTGGGCTAACTAGAAGTGTGGCATCCTATGTGATTAGTTTGGAAAGCATAATTCGTTGGGGGTTGAACCTGAGAGCTTGAGGCAGGGGATTGCGACACGATGGGGAAGCTGGAAGTCTTTGGACCAAGTCTATCATCAAGGGATGATTGCTACAAAGGTGTGGTTTGACTTTCTAGACTGGTTGCAGCAGAGGTTGTTGCTTGGCTCCCCAAGCTTGTTGCTACAGAGTATGGGCCAGAGTTCTATTTTTTATATATTGCCTGGCCGTTGTTCAGTTGTATATACAGCTTCTCCATTAACATAGAGATTTATTTTATTTATACTACATAGTTTATCAAATTATTTCTGAGAGAGAGAGAGTATCAGATATCAGAAATGAGTAAAATATGGGAAGATGATACTATGTATTTCATATCACATTTTTTAAAGAGATGGGGTCTTGCTATGTTGCCAGGCTGGTCTTGAACTTCTGGGCTCAAGTGTCTTCTTGCTTCAGCCTCTCGAGTAGTAGCTGGGACTACAGGTGTACATCACTGCACTTGGCCTCACAACACATTGAAATAAAGGATTTTTTTGTGAAAAATGGGGAAAAGCAACCCATTCTGGTCAATTTAATATTTCCCGTCATGATGACTTATACTCATAGAAACATTGTCAGTGTTTGAAAGGTAAAGTCATACTACTAAAAATTCACTGAACAATATATTCTTTAAAGATACCAGCCCTCATAGGAATATAAACAGAATATTAGTGGCCTACCACCTGGGGCCAGGATGAAGTGTTTTCCTCCAGGGGTATAGAATTGCATATCCATCCAATTGCATTATGGGTGGTTTTGCCATTCTTTGGAAGCATCTGGTGGAGGCTGTTTCAAGACAGGATATTGAACAAGAGTTGTGTCCAGGTATGACAATAATCACAGGCAGGTCCTGCAAATGTTCATTTAGTGATAGTGTCTGCGCTTAACTCAATACAGCCTTGTTGTCACTTGTCAGGTAAATCAAAGGCACATAGTGTGTATTGAATACCTGATATAATATAAGTGTATCAGCCATGCTTCAGTAATCCCAAAGGTTTAATTTAAAGAGAAAATTTGAAAGCCTGTATTGTATAAGAGTTGAGAGTCTAGGACATATGTTCTAGAAATAGGAAATTGTAAAATGCTACATACAATTCCTCCCACTTTGCAATTTTTATATGTTAGTTTATTGGGTGTATGAATAAAACTAGAAATATGATTTTATTTTAATTAGTATAACATATTTAAATGTTGTCTCTGACCACTTAGGGCAATAGTTTTCACATTTATTATGATAATTACATTTCAGAAACTTTTAATATTTATTTGCTTTTTCATTTTTCATGTTTAAAAATCAGATTTCTTTTAAACTCACAGATACTCTACCTTTATTTTTTTTCTGAGAATAGTCAAATTCAATTTTCATTATTGTTGCTGTTTTGTTTTTCTCTCCTGGAATGAGACATAATCTTCTGAAACAACATAGCATTTTCACATTTGTTGATATCGCATTTTCAACATCTTTCTCCATTCCTCACATGCCACTTAACCCTCCCCCAGAAAGATTAGCACTGGAAATAATTTTAAAACTTGTTTTAATATGAAACAAAATCTTCTGTAATTGTTACAAGGTGTGGCCAAGAATACTATAACACAGGGAGTGGACAAAGAGAGGATTAATTGAAAACAGGGAAACATTTGGGATATTAATATTCCAGTTATGTAATCTATATTATTGTTAAAATTAATGCACTTGGCTATGGATTTTATATGAAGGACAGTTCGTATTTGTTTTAAATATTTAAATACTAAAGAAATAAAGAAGTGAAAAAACACAGTGTTAAAATGATGACATCTCTTTAACGTCAATGATATGGCATCTGCCATATGTTTGTGTAATATGTATATACATGTATTTCTCAGGAATGAGCAATAATGGGCAATGATTTCCATTCTTATCTTGAGTACCCATCTGTTGTATTTTTTAAGATAATTAACTTCCTTGAACATGGAACCTTGGATTATGCAAAATAATTTTAAAATCTAAAATAGTTTATTAAGCTTCAAAAACTGTCGAGTTTCTCAATGCCAATAGTTATTCTGTTTTAAATCTTTCTTTGCTTGTAATTTTTTTGTGGATGGATGAAACCACTTAAGTAAAGAAGGAAGCTAATTTAGAAAGACTCATTAGAAGGAAAAGGTTCTTTCCACAGCCTCCTAAGAGTCTTGGCTTGAATAATGTTTCTGGCCGGGCGCGGTGGCTCACGCCTGTAATCCTGGCACTTTGGGAGGCCAAGGCGGGTGGATCACTCAAGGTCAGGAGTTTGAAACTAGCCTGAGCAAGAGCGAGACCCTTGTCTCAACTAAAAATAGAAAGAAATTAATTGGCCAACTAAAAATATATAGAAAAAATTAGCCGGGCATGGTGGCACATGCCTGTAGTACCAGCTACTTGGGAGGCTGAGGCAGAAGGATCACTTAGCCCAGGAGTTTGAGGTTGCTGTGAGCTAGGCTGATGCCACAGCTCTCTAGCCCGGGCAACAGAGTGAGATTCTGTCTCAAAAAAAACAAAACAAACAACAAAATGACAACAATGTTTCCACCAACAAATGGAGTCTTTATCACAGGTGAAAAAAACAGAATTATTTGCACAGTGAAGTTAAGCTCTGCAACTTAAAGGGTAACAAAGTGTAAGACTAGTCACGTCTTAGGCTCTAGAACTGGGTTGAGTTACATTAACTTACAGGCAGTATATCTACAATTTATACACCTCAGTGCTTTTTCTCCCTTCCTTTCTCCACCCAAACATGATATAAATAAATGAGTTGACTCTTGTCAGTGACAGAGAAATAATGTTGTGGACACCTGAAGATAAGCTGAAATCATTTCTAGCCAGACTGTAGCACAAGGAGCAGGCCAAGATTACAGAAAGTCATTCACTACTTGGCAAACTGTTTTTTCCATCCTGCATTTGTCAGTGTTCCAGTCAAAAGTAGATGTTATTCTCAAAATAGGATAATTGGAGAATGATTTAATAAGGGGGCAACCTACAAATGTAGGGGTAAAATTTAGAGAAAACAGAGAGGATAAGGTAATACTGTGGACTAGTGATAGCACTTACTCTTAAAAAAAAAAAAAAAAAGGCAGGGGCATAAGAGTGATTCCTGAAACTCAAAATGACAGAGTTGGGCAGAAGGCTCCTGTGAGAACTTCAGCCTCGAGTTGAAGAAATGCGGCTAGCCCAAGGCAACCCCACGAAGAAGGATCTAGAGAAATAAAAATCCTGAATCCACTCTTCTCTCTCCCTCTAATCACTTGCTGGGCTCACGATTGGCCAAATCTTATCAGAAAGCAAAGAATAAGAAGACTTGTAGATGCATTCATACGGGCCAGCCTACTGAGGCAGAGAGCAATACAGAAGGGTGAAGAATAGATTTCAAGAGCCACACGGAAGATGCCATTCAGCAATGGATTTATTACCCTACAGGACATCAAATCCAAATTACAAGCAGGCAACCATGGTGCTTGCTTGTATCGGGCAAGTAAAAGGCAAATAGTTTATTTAGGCACTCATGAATTCATTCGACAGCTATTTATTAATATTTAAATGAAATACTTTCATATTTTAGGCACTACTCGAAAAGTTAGAATTCAGTTTCAAGGAGCTGATAGAGTAGGAAGCCAAAAGTAATGAAATAATACCAGCTCATGGTAAGTGCTGACTCTAGAACAGAGTAATCTGATGTAATTTGGGGTTGCAGGTCTCCTTTACGTACAATTGTCAATGCGGGTGTCTCGGAGGGGATGATACTGAGGCCTGGAAGATGAGACAAGGGAAGCTATTCTAGCACAGACTTGGAGGCCATCAGAACCATCCTGAGCTCCTAACATACACCATCTCGTGTTGTAATTTGCCAGCCTTTAGATAGCTTTTATCAAGCCCACATAGCTTATAAGCAACCAGGATTGCAACTGCAGCCTGTGCTACCTTTCAAAATTAGACAAACTAATATTTTTTTATCCATTTAATGAGTAAGTAGTGCTTAGTATATGCCAGATGATATTTTAGGCTTTGGGCATAGAGCACAGAATAAAACACTCAGGTAACTCCTTTCCAAAAAGCCAGTATTCTAGTAGGGGGAGAGAGACAGTAAACGCCCCATTTATAAGTTAAGTAGAGGGGAAACAGCTAGTGACTGAGGCTAGAAGGGACAGTCTGGGAGGGAGGAGAACAAAATGAAGAATGTGATTGTAACAGAGTTGAAAAAAAGAAAGTGTTAAAAAGCGGATTGTTATTTATCACAAAATTGCTGCTAGGTCAGGCAAGCCAAGAATGAAGAAGTGGATTTGACAACATAGAGGTAACTGGTGACGTCAATGAAAGCAATTTCAGGGAAGTGATTGTGACCTGGAGCTCAATTGGGGTGGGCTGAAAATAGAATGTGAAACAAGACAATGGAGATAGTGACTGGACTCAGTTTTTAAAGAGAAAAAGCAAAGAAATAGAGAAATAACACAGAGGATGTGAGGTCAAGGAAAGTTTTTTTCCTCCTTTGTTTTTGTTTTACAACAGAGGGTTATTACAGCTTATTTTTCTGTTAGTAAGAATGATCTGATTCAAAGACATAGTGACAATTCAGGAGAAAAAGCTCGCAATTGTAGGGTCTGTCTTTAGGAAGGCAAGAGCAGATTCGAAAGGGAAAGGCAGGTGCAGTAGTTAAACTTTGATAGGGCCATTTCACTATGAAAACTGAGAAAAACGAGAATGTGGGAACAGCATGGTAAGTTATTATATTTGCTGGAGAATTAGGCGATCCTGTGTAACTTATTTCTGTTTGTCTGTAAAATCTATGACAAATGAGTTATTTAGCTTTTTGAAAAGATTTGAGGAGTGGAGAGTAGAGGTGAAATAATCGTTCAGCAGAGTGGGAAAGAAAGCATGCTAGGAAATGATTGGCAAGCAGTGCCATAAGCCCATTTAGCAATTGCAGGCATAACTTCAGGAGCACAGTAGCTATTCTTACTGCGTGAGCATATGCAGCAACATTCAGCTACTCGGGACAAGACAAAGTGAGAGTGGATAACTGATTTCAACAGGGTACTGGGGAACACAATGGAGGAAGAGAGGGCAAGGGTGCTGGAACTGCCTCCAGTGAAGTAGTTATCATAAGGACCTTGGAATACAAGGAAGTAGGGAGGGGAGACAACAGGGAGGACACAGAATGGAAAGAGAAGACGATTAGCTAGGGGCTAAATTCATCAGTGCATAAAAGAGGTCACCATTCAGTGGCAGCAATAAAAAAAAAAAAAAGGTAAGTGATAAATTCCAGAGGTTTCTGAGTCAAAGGAGCTGGGATTTTTGAAAAAGGAAGAGGGGAAAGTAGTGTGATAGTGAAGTTGGGGAGCAGTCAGAAAACATTTTCTGTAAAACGCTACCCACATTCATAACTGAGAGCCAGTGGCACTGTGACTAGCAAATTAAATCTAACTAAAGTCAGCAATGGAAACTTTCAGTTTAGACATAAATGAAGTTCATGTGTTTTCAGTGAATGTATCACTCCATGGTAATGCTCCTTATTTCAAGATTATAGTGGTTAAACAATTGAATTCCAATCCTCCCATTCCAGGAAAACATGACCTATATGTGAGTGAATTTTCAATTATCCAAGTAAATGGAGAGCAATATTGTAGCTAATCAAAATTTGCTCATGCTAATTTTTTTTTGTGTGTGTAGTAGTTAGGAGAATTTTTAGCATGGTAATGAAGACTGACCACCAAAATGGAACCGAGGAAGTTATCAAAGCTGAACAGAATCTTTGGCCAGCCCCTCTGTTCAAGGTCATCACTCCCCACTAAATTTGTAGGACATCACCTTTTTTTCTTTCTGACTGTAACATTTGCTGTGGTAAATGAAATAGCCATATATTTTGAGCTTATGAATTTGTTTTGCATGTTCAGAAAAAGACTAGCTTAGATAAGAAACATATTTTATTTATTTAAAATTGCATATTTAAATAATATATAACACTTTAAAAAATTCTATAGTTTTATCAATGTGCGTTCACATAGTAGCAAATCAATAATAAAGAACTCAGGATAAAAAGCAAATACTTTTGATACCAAAGTCCTACTCATCAGATGACCCTTTTAAATTTTTCTGTTTCTTTTTTTTTTTTAATTTCAGAATATTATGGGAGTACATTTTGGTTGCATAAATTGCTTTTTGTACAATTTGAGTAAAAGTTATAAGTGTGCCCATCCCCCAGATAGTGTGCACTATACCCTTTAGGTGTGAATTTGCCCATTCCCTCCTGCTCCAGCCCTCTTGCTTGATTTCCGATCAATGTTACTTTCTCATGTCCACGTAAGTGTTCATGGCTGAGCTCCCATTAAATGATGAGTACAATTTTTCTGTTTTAATTTCTTCCGGTGTTTGCCTCCATAACTGTAGGTAAATATGCATATTTCTCTATTTCTTAATATTTCAGCTTTATTCAGTATGTATTCATTTTCCCATATAAAGGAGAAGACTTCTCTGTTTTGCTTTTATTTCTCCTTCCTTCCACCCTCCTTCTTCCAATGCTTATTACATCTATTATCATTTTAAATTTTCATATTTTACATTGTATCTGTAGATCACATAATGAAACAACTATTTTTTCCCTTCAGCACTGAACAGCATATCTTGATGTCTCACATTGTCAAATAAGGGTA
The DNA here is from genome assembly GCA_963574885.1 of Lepilemur ruficaudatus. Taxonomy (NCBI): domain Eukaryota; kingdom Metazoa; phylum Chordata; class Mammalia; order Primates; family Lepilemuridae; genus Lepilemur; species Lepilemur ruficaudatus. The sequence goes on along the minus strand of CAUYRT010058011.1, from coordinate 8,752 downwards.
CAAGTTCCCCTACCCTCTCTTGTACCTTTCCTGCCTGTTTTTTATCTTATAAGTTCTGTCAGCTGCACCTTTCCATTTATATAATCAAGGTATATACACCCACATTCTCTTCTGCAGTTGAGTCATCACTGCTTTAGCATTAGTTGATTCTAAATTTTGTAATAAAAAATGAGCACTTACATTATTACTGAGATTCCATTGTCTGGTAGTGTGCTAAGATTACATGCCTTTTCATTTGGGTCCAAAATCACAATCTCTGGACCACTTGAACAGGTAAGTTCCCTGCATGAAGGGTAAACCATGTGTCTTCTTACAGTTCCTAAATTGTTTGACAGTATTCCATATTTTATTTGCTTCATGTGAAAGCAATGACTTTCCAGTAGGACTGCCTTTATTGTTGTTGTGTGTGTGTTTTTAGGAATCTCTATTAACTTTATTTTATTCTACTATTTATCTCTTGTCAAACTTTCTCCCTTCAGAATCCTCCCTCTGGGATGGTTTATCTTCTAGATCTGTCACGCAGATGTCCCACAATAGGTTACCTGCCTTGAAATTCTAGTTTGGAATTTGTTTTCTAGGTTTCTTGACGTCTATTTCTGTGATTTAATTCCTTGGTTTGCCAAATTATATCATAAAATGTCAACAGAAGATTCCATGGAATATAAGCTCTTCTTGGCCCTGAATGGCTGAAAATGGTTTATTTATTTACATTCCACACGTGTTTGTTAATATATCCTGGATATAGAATCCTATGTTGGAAATTATTTTCTCTTTGGATTTGAAAGCCTTCTTCCGTAGTCTTAAAGTATGGGTAGTTTCTGATAATTCTTGCCCATTTGTCAGTGACTTCTATCTCTAGAAAAATTTGAAAATTGTTTCCATCCATTCTGTTCAGAAATTTCAAAAGGATGTAAACTGAAGCAATTATTTGTTATACATTTTACTGGGAAACTCACTTTTCATCTGACAACTTATGTTCTTCAGCCATGAAAGTGTCTCTTTTACTTTTATTTGTGATTTTTCCCTTTCCGTAATTCTCTGATTTTTGTTATTTAAATTGTTAGTAGTTTAGTGTTATACTTTCTGTATTGTAGAGAATTTTGAAGAAGAAATCATACCTCAGAGATTTGGGAGACATTTTAGAGGCAGTAGAACTTGATAGGCATCTTAAAACAGGTGGCAAATGGTGTGAGGTAGGGGTGGTCGAAGTGGGTTCATGAAATCAAATGCAGACCGGCATACAAGCTGACAATGGTGGATGCATTCATTTTCTGAAAGCAGAGTTTTACAGTAGGAGATTAGAAGGAATGATGGTGCATAAGAACTATTATGATTGTATTGAGAAGGTCCTTGAGTTCAAGCTCCGGAATAAATTTTGCTAGGGGTAAAGGGATGTCAGTGAATATTTTTAAGCTTGGAAGAGAAATGATTGAAAGTGTTTTTAAAAGAGTGATATAATAGTGTTGAGGAGGAGAGAGAGGGCGATGAGGTAAGAGGCAGTGAAACAATGTGGAAGAATTTAACTTGAAAATTGTTCTCTGCTGCTTCATTGTTTTCTGAGAACTGCGGTCTCCTCATCACTTCCGAGTCCCCGACACTCTTCTGCCCTTTGCTCAAGTCGTAGCTGGGCCAACTAAGTCCCTTGTTCTCTCTAACCACCAAATGATACTGTACGCCCACTTCAAATATGGCTCAGCTCTTAAATTCTTCCATTCACTACCTTACCAGCAGCCCCCACGTGAGTTAGAATTGCCTTTCTCCCTTGAATGACATTTCCCCCCCCCTTTTTTTTTTAGTACATCTATTATTGGAACATTTATCTTGCATAATTGTGACTTATTCTGAACCTGTTCCTCTAGAAAGTCCTGGAGATGGGGCACTCTGTTTTACTGTCATATGTTCAGAAAAACTTTGGGAAAGTGAAGTTAGATAGTAATGACAAGGTACATTTGTATAAGTTCTGATGACTTTTTTCCCTCCTGGATGAGTTAAGCAGAGTAAAATCCCAGCAGGTAATTAGATTCCACTGTACCAGTTGGTCAGGCTAAATCATAATCATGGCATTCCAAGTATTGTGTATATTCTAAGGCAATGAACTGTTGAATCAGTATTCATTAAGCTTAGTGCTATAAAATCAAATTTCAATTATGTACGTGAGAAATATATTCTATGCAAAACTGCATAAGTTCACCTGAAAGCATTTAAAACAACAGGATTGTCAGGGCCATACATTACAACACCGTCAACCAAGAATCAATTAAACAGGGACAAGCAGAACAAATCATTACCTAAATATCAGTGTTTCCATACTTACCTTTAACAAATAATATACAGACTGAGATGGTAAAATATCAATTAACTTTAATGAAGCTGATTAACAGAAAATTAAATCTTATTGAATGAAGACAAAATGCCCATGGAGCCCATACATAATGAAATAAATGCAGGGTAAGGCCTGAGTCTATAAATAAAATTCTCAAAAATGGTAAATTGACTTTTTAATTTAGTTCTTAAAAATGTTATTAGGTAATATTTGACATATGATAAACATTATATGCACATATATATTACATATATCACATATGTAATGTGTGAAGCTTAATAGCAAAGTAAATATCCCCTCTGAACTAAACACCCAAATTAAGATCTAGAACATTTTCAACACCTTTGTTTCTATCTATGTCTTCTTATCTCCTCCCCTGCCTACTCCCACCTAAGGAACCACTTTCCGGAATTTTATATTTATCATCCATTTGCCATGTTCTTATTTTGTTTTATCACATAAAATATGTAACTCCAGGCAACTGTACTTTTAACTTTGTTTTGAAGTTGTCTAAAATGTTGTTATGGTGTATGTGGTCATCTTTGACTTGTTTTATCCACTCACAATTGTTTCTAAATTTCATCCACCTTGGTATGTGTAGCTGCTGTTCATTCATTTCACTGCTGAAGTTTTTTTTTTTTTTATTTCAGCATATTACAGGGGTACAAATGTTTAGGTTGCATATTTTTGCCTTTGCCCCACCCGAGTCAGATCTTCAAGCCTGTCCATCCCCCAGATGGTGCGCACCACACCCATTAGGTGTGTATATACCCATCCCCTCCTACCCCCAATCCCCTGCCATCTGCCCGACACCCGATGAATGGTTACTAGTATATGTGCACCTAAGTGTTGGTCAGTTAATACCAATTTGATGGTGAGTACATGTGGTGCTTGTTTTCCCATTCTTGTGATACTTAGTAGAATGGGCTCCAGCTTTATCCATGATAATACAAAAGGTGCTAGATCACTATCGGTTTTTGTGGCTGAGTAGAACTCTGTGGTATACATATATCACATTTTATTAATCCACCCACGTATTGATGGGCACTTGGGTTGTTTCCACATCTTTGCAATTGTGAATTGTGCTGCTATAAACATTCTAGTGCAGATGTCTTTTTTATAGAATGCCTTTTTTCCTTTGGGTATATGCCCAGTAATGGGATTGCTGGTTCATGTGGTAGTTCTACTTGCAGCTCTTTGAGGCATCTCCATATTGCTTTCCACAGAAGTTGTACTAGTATGCAGTCCCACCAGCAGTGTAAGAGTCTTCCTATCTCTCCGTATCCATGCCAACGTTTTTTTGTTTTGGGACTTTTTCATAAAAGCCATTCTCACTGAAGTTAAGTGATATCACATTGCTGTTTTGATTTGCATTTCCCTGATGATTAAAGATATTGAACATTTTTTCATATGTGTGTTGGCCATTAGTCTGTCTTCTTTTGAAAAGGTTCTGTTCACATACTTTGCCCACTTTTTGATAGGGTTGTTTGATTTTTTCTTGCTGATTTTCCTGAGTTCTACATAGATTCTAGTTATCAGCCTTTTATCAGCTGTGTAGCATGTGAATATTTTCTCCCCTTCTGCAGATTGTCTGTCCTTGAAACTGCGTTCCAAGTAATTAAAACAATAATGAATAAATATTAATTTGGTTAACTATACAAAACCAGATTTATACTTATTTTCTCTTAGCTCTTTGAAGATATCATTCTAATTTCTATAGCATCCATTACTGCTGTTGGCGAACAACTTCCAGTCAATTTGACATTTCTTGGAGGAGATCTATCTTTCACCTCTGGCATCATTTAACATCACCTTTTATTTTTTCCCTTTTGTGTTGCCCTACTATAGTTTTAAGTATTGAGTTACTTTAATTTCAGCAGCAATAGAATATATTCAGTGGTCATCTCTTGAAATATTTCTTCTCTTTCGTTTCTTTTATTCTGTCTTTATAAGACTCTAATTAGACATATGCCAGACCTTCTTTTCTCAAAATATCTTAATCTTGATTTTATTGTTTAAATCACCTTGCTTTTTTGTGCCATATTGTTAGTAATTTCTTCAGATCTGTTTCTAGTTTACCAGTTTTGTCTTCAATTTTATCTAATCGACACTTCAACCTACACATTGAGACTTTTTTTAAAGTTATTATTTCCATAATTATATTTTTCTTTCTTAAAGTTGATTTTGGTTCTTTCAAGTTTCCTGATTGTGTTGAATAATAGTTTCTTGTTAATTTTTCCTTTTTTGTGATGTTATTTTTTATCTAAATATTTCTTATATTTCATATTTTGTATATGATGATTCCAATATCTGAAGTCCTTAGGGCTCTTAAGCTAGTACCTGTTTCCTGCTGAATCTCTTTCATGGTCACTTGTCTTCTTGTGTGTTTGGTGCTCTTTGACTATAGACTTATATTTAGTTGACCTTACTCAGTGCCCTTCCAGAATAAATATGCATATATATCCTCCTCCCAGGAATCAAGGGAATTATCAACCGAAACCAATTTGTCTCTTTTAGGGTTCTGGCCTTAGTTACAGTATCTAAGGATTTCCATCTTGCAAATGGCTCAGGGTCCTCTTACCTGAGCCCAGAAATGACAGCATTTGTCCTGAGACTAACCCAACACTTTTGGAGTGTTTGCAGGGCAGATTCCAATTTTTGTTTCAATCTTGCTTTTGTCTTTTTGTTGTTTTCGTTTTTGCCTCTGTGAAGGTGTCCCCAACTTCTGATTAATTCAGTAGCATAATAAAACTATGTGTTACATTAGATCTGGATTTTTCTCGTTTCCTTAGGCTGATCAAAGCCAAAGACCTGATAAAGTACCCTTAAGTACAAATGGTGGTTATATTACTTGGGTTACTTTCAATGTTGTTAACTAAATATATATTGATAACTAAAATACAAAATCATCTTTAAATATTAAATTTATATTTTTGTCAGATCTTTTTTATTTTTTTTGGTAAATGCCTAGAATTAAGCTAGGACTCTCACTCTTCAAGGTAACAGAGTGATATAAACAACATGTTAAAAAAGCTATTAAGAAAGGTAACTTTGCCAGCGTTTCTCTTCCTTCCAAAAGATTGAATAGTGTGTCTTTGTCTATGGGTTTAGCCTTATGCTAATCTTCAAATTGCCTAATCCATGAGATAATCATTCAGCTCTGGAGCCAAATAGTAGGTTTCAGTATCAAGGTCTACAGCTCTTATTTTATTCCTAATCTCTAAGACCTTACTCACACATATGTGCTAATAATTATAATTTAGGGCATATGGATCCCAATCCACAAACCCAAGTAGATAAGAAATAGACACTTTTTAATCTTAATTCACTAAATTAAAACTGATTCCAAGTCTTTCTCCTACGTTGCTGGTGGGAAATCCACATTCAATCATTATTAGGGCCACATTATCTTTCAAGAGCCCGATGAAATATGGCCTGGAAAAGGTATCAAGACACACTAACATCTGGACTATAATAATTGTAGCTAAAAACATTGCTGCATGTGTCTGAAAAAGTTCTTCAGATCTACTAAGTCTGTTTTCATGGTTTGGTTAAAGTAAGAATACAGTCCTGAGGCTGGGAATTCTAATGTTTGTTATTCAGCTTCCTTAATTTTTCTGTCCAACCTTTGCCTTTGGTGTCATCTCATTAGTCTTTTCTCTTGATATTTCACATTTTTCTTTTCTCCTCTACTCACCCTCATGAGCATTTTATCTGATTTCTTCATCCTGAGACTTTAAGGAATCAAATGGCAAGAAAGGATGTGTCACTTAAGTGGCTTTTAGTATTAGCCACGCAGTGGGACTTCCCCTGAGACTGAGGAGTACAAAAGAGCTTGGCTACCTCAGGAAGTAAGGGGGGAAAGGAGATTGCAGAGAGAAAGGGCAAAAGTGATTATCTTGCCACAATAATTTCTGCTAATATTCATTTAATATATATTGTATGTCTGGTCTGTGCCAGAAATGAAGCTAAGAAACTAACTTTACAGCCATTATCTCATTTAATCCTCACAACCACCTTATGAAATAAGTACTGCTATTATCTCCATTTTATAAATGGGACACTGAAGAGTTTAAACCATAGCCCCTGATCTCACAGCCACTAAACTGAGGGGCCAGGATTTAAATGCCAATTATCTAACTACAAATTATATTGTCTTTGGTCATTGATTAGACTCCTGATTTATTTTATGTTTCCTAGTTCCTCTTTTAGTAATTTACCCAAGCTACCAATCTAGGAATCCAAATTAGCCTTAAATGTCCACATTTCTGGCAGTTTTTTCGAGGATTTGGAGTCCTCCTGCTACTGAACCTGAAATTGATGAGTGGAAATCTCACTATTTCTTTTGTTGGCAGACTTCTCTAAATCCAACTGTTAATCACAGCCTGGCCACTACACAGAATCCTCTAAATTCGGGCTCTGTATGTTTGTTGGACCAACTTACTGCTATTGCCCTAAACCCATATGTGATGTGCACTGTTCAATGAGTCTGTCCCATAGAATGGCTAGGTTCTGTACCTGCCTCTTGTCACATTCCTTCCCTTTACTGGAAATATGGCATGACCCCTTCTATGCTGAGGTCTGACTAACTGAACACGCAGTCTATAGTAAACTGAGAAATATTTTCAAAGTAGAACTCATTTTAGTCAATGAGTAAATATTTACATTATATAAGTATTTGGTCTTTGGTGCCATGTGTATATTCAGAAGTATTTTAAAAACATATTTCCACTCAGTCAAGCAGGGCGTACAGAAGGAATTGGCACTACATATTTTTTTTCCTTCAAAAAATGTGTAAAACATATGTAGTTAGAGCTTCTGACACTGTAGAACAGCTTGCTCATTAAAACTTCACATTTACTTAAAATGTAAGGAGTGATGGTAAGATTTAAGAATGACTTTAATCATCTAGGAGAACACTACCCCAGTACTAATCATTTTGCTCAAATTGGGTAGATAACATAAGAATTAGAAAGCCAGAACCTTCTATTTAAAAAATTGATAATTGTAAATTATACATTGCATTAGGAAACTTTATTGTACAAGCAAATTATGATAAAATATGTATTTGCTATATCATTGACCCTATTGAACTATTTTAAATTTTTATTACTTATATAAAAGATAAGCATCAATATTAAATTTGAATATATTTACAAAAATTTCTCTTTCAAATGCATAAACTTTTGTCAGACTTAGAAAGGCAATGTATGCTTTTTTTTAAGTCTAGAAATGGGCTAAAATTGGTGTTATCAGGCAAATGACTATGCCACATATAATAATACTTAGTCAAGTATTTTATATGATAATTCAAAGGAATATGCATATGTCTAACTTCCTCAATAGTATTGTATAATATATCTTTGATTTATAGGAAACAACTGGTTTAATTACTTAAATGATAGTAGAGTACTTTTCAGAAATGTTTTTTACAAAATAGATACTAAAGATTTAAAAATAATAACGTCTCTCAAAAGGTTCTTTACCTGTTACCCAGAAGTACATAAGAAAATGCAAACAAGAAAAGTAAACCCAAATAGTGTATGATTTTCACAAATCCCTAGCATTCTTAGGGGTGCGTGTGTGTGGGAGTGGTACTTATATATATGCATGCATATTTTTAGTGAGGAATAATAAGTGCTTCCAAAGTACATTATAACTACTTTTAGTGATACTTCCTCAATTGCAATTGTCTGCCTTTGCTCTTTTAGGGCAGGCTACAAAATTGAAATTACATCATAATTTAAGTGCCAAGATATTCTGTATACCCACTGGCGAGTGGAATTATATCTGGGTCTAATTTCCAATGGAGACAGAACAAGTGGCCCAACATTATTCTCATTAAATAGGATCAAAATATCATGTCTCTATACCCTATGCTTCAGAAAGATGAGGTAAGAAAATGAATAAATAAATTATGTCTCACTTGTCATTTTCAACATTTTCAGCTTCCTATTAATAGCATTTAAAAAGGTAATTGCTTACTGAATGCCTCAAAAATGAAGAAGGATTATAAAAATCTTATGAAATAAAATAGTACTAAGTTATTAAAAAAGCACATTTAAAATATATAAATATGAGCAATCTATTATAATATAGACACAATATAAAATTGGCTATTAATATATATGTAGATGTGTAAGCTTATATGTTAAAAATAAACAGAATAGAAATATATCAAAATATGAGTGATGATTATCTCTAGATAGTAATATTGTAGATAACTGTCTTTTCTATATTTTTCATATGTTAATCCATTAAACTCATTTTTTAAAGAAAAACTAAATTTTATTTTATCATATTTTTTTTTTTTTTTTTTTTTTTTGAGGCAGAGTAACACTCTGTTGCCCGGGCTAGATTGCCCTGGCGTTAGCCTGGCTCACACCAACCTAAAACAACTGGGCACAAGCGATACTTATGCCACACCCA
>CAUYRT010058009.1:0-20262 GCA_963574885.1 Lepilemur ruficaudatus | reverse complement strand
GGAATGATAAGTTTCGCTTTGCAGCCAATGACGTGGTTTTGCATTTGCTATCCCCTGATTGGATGCTTTTGGATGCCTCATTTACATACTGGACCTAATTGAGAACTGCAAGCTGTAACTCCTCAAATGCTTCCTGATTGGTCAGTCCTTTTTTCGCCTAATTTGCATTGTGACTGGGCGTTCCCCTCTCACTTGTCTATAAAAGCTATAACTTCATGCTCAATAAATGAGACTTGATCAGAATACTGTCTTGTCTCCATCTCTCGCGTCTCTTGTTCCATCGAACTCCCACTCCCTCCTCCAGGTTCTGCGAATAACGTACCCGCGGGTCGGGACAACTCTGTTGCCCAGGAAGTGCAGTGGCACAATCATAACTCACCGCAGCCCCAATCTCTTGGGCTCGAGAGATCCTCCTGCTTCAGCCTCCCAAGTAGCTGGGACTATAGACACGTGCCACCATGTCTGGCTAATTTTTTGTATTTTGTAGAGAAGAGGTCTCATTCTGTTTCCCAGGCTGGTCTCAAACTCCTAGCCTCAAGTGATCCTCCCGCTTCAGCCTCCCAAAGTGCTAGGATTACAGGCATGAGCCACTATGCCCGGCCCATTTTAACAATATTGATTCTTTCAATCCGTAAGTATAAAATATCCTTCCATTTTTTGTGTGTGTCCTCTTCTATTTCTTTCATCAGAATTTTATAGTTTTCCTTGTACTGATCTTTCACTTCTTTGGTTAGACTGATTGCTAGGTACTTCCTATCTTTTGTAGCTCTTATAAATATGATTGTTTTTTTGATTTATTTTTCCAGGACATTGGTCTGGGTGAACATTTTTTGTGTAAGACCTCAAAAGCACAGGGAAGCAAAGCAAAAAAAGGTAATTGTGATTACGTCAAGCTAAAAAAGAAAGCAAAGGAAACAATCAACAAAGTGAAAAGACAACCCACAGAATGGGAGAAAATATTTGTAAACCTGACAAGGCATTAATAACCAAGATATATAAGGAGCCCAAACAACACATTAGCTAAATAAATAAAATAATCCCATTAACATGGGCAAAATATCTGAACAGACATTTTTCCAAAGAAGACATACAAATGGCCAATAAGTATATGAAAAAATGTTCAATATCACTAATCATCAAAGAAATGCAAATCAAAACCACAATGAGATATCATCTCACCCTGGTTAAAATGGTTTATATAAAAAAGACAGGCAATAACAGATGCTGGCAAGGATGTGGAAAAAGAGGAACCCTCATATGCTGTTGGTGAGAATGTAAACTAGTGCAATCACTACAAAGAACACTATGAAGGTTCCTCCAAAAACAAAAGATAGAACTACCATATGACCCAGCAATCCCATTACTGGGTATATAACCAAAACAAAGGAAATCAATATGTCAAAGAGATATCTGCACTCCTATGTTTATTGCAGCACTATTCACAATGGCCATAATATGGAATCAGCCTAAGTGTTCATCAACAGATGAACAAAGAAAATGTAGTACATGTACACAATGGAATATTATTTAGCCATAAAAAGAATGAAATTCTACCATTTGCAGCAATATGGATGGAACTAGAGAACATTATGTTAAGTGAAATAAGCCAAGCACAGAAAGACAAATCTCACATGTTCTCACTCATATGTGGGAGATAAAAAAGTGGATCTCATGGAGAAAGAGAGTAGATTGGTGGTTATGGGAGGCTGGGAAGGGGAAGGGGAAGGAGAAAATGAAGGGAAAAATATATAAGTGTATTTATTACTACTGAACTGTACACTTAAAAATGATAGAGATGGTAAATTTTATATGTATATTTTACCTCAATAAATAAATAAATAAAACCAGCCAGTAGAGATGGGAGATTTTCCCTGTACAGCAGCAGGGGCTGCCATCGTCTTGGGAACCTGCCTAACAATCACAGCTGAATGAATTCCTTATTCAGAAACCCAAAATACAGAGGTCAATTTTGAGAGTGACTGCATCATTCTATAAATAACAACATATGTGGTGATTTAATATATGTAAAAATTGAAATAATAAATGTGTTTCCTGCTTAAGCCATCAGCAAATCCACTGCAGACCTGGTCCAAGCCCATCTGTCTAGCCACTGCAATCTCATTTCCTAAAAAGCATCTCCTGCCACAGGGAGGGGGATTACACACTTGATTGACAAAGGGTCTTGTGTAGCTTGGAAAGGTCTTTGCAGATTCCTAGCATGTGGTATCCAAACATGTGCCTCTCATTTTCTTTATGTTACCCCACCCCAGTTTTACATACATTTGAATCATAAACACTAAGGCAATTGAGTTAGTGTGATAATATTTTGTTGTTGTTTTTGTTTTCATTTGTGTTTTTGTTTTCCCTTGGGAGAGGTCAGGTCGATATTTTCTTGCCTCTTAAGTCTGTAGCAGGGCCTCTAGAATAGTTCTGATAATAGGAATGAATTAAAATATTGTAATCTTTCTAAATCCATGACAAACTAAACATGAATAACCATCCAATGGACAGAATGCAAATATTTGTTATAGCAAATAATTCCCAAATACCTTAGATGTGAATACTCCACAGTTGGTGAAATCTCAATTTGTGCAACTATAAAAATGAGGTTCAGATACTCCCTAAATTGATCTACAGGTTCAGTGCAATCCCCAGAAAAATCCTAGCTGGATTTTTACACAGAAATTGATAAGCTAGTCATACAATTCATATGGATATGCAAGGGACTAGGAATAGTCAAAGCAATCTTGAAAAAGAAAAACAAATGTGGAAAATTCACACTTCCTGATTTCAAAATTTAGTACAAAGCTATAGTGATCAAGATAGGAATAATGCTAGACTTATAGGCAGACTAGTGGAAGAGAATTTAAAGTCCAAAAATAAATACTTTTACCTAGGGTCAATTCATTTTCTTCCAGGGTGCCAAGACCTTCCAACAGGAAAAGAATATTCTTCTCAACAAATGGTCCTGGGACACCTGGATACACACACGCAAAAGAATGAAGTTGGACCCTTAACTCACACCATACACAAATATCAACTCAAAATGGATCAAAGATCTAAGTGTAAGAGATAAAACTCTTACATGAACACGTAGTTGTAATTCTCTGTGACCTTGGATTAGGCAGTATTTTCTTATATTTGACACCAAAAGCACAAGTAACCAAAAGAAAAATATAGATAAATTTAACTTCATTGAAGTTAAGCTGGTGCTTCAAGGAAACCATCAAGTAACTAAAAAGACAACCAACACAATGGGAGAAAATATTTGCAAATCAAATATCTGATAAGGATCTTAAATCCAGAATATATAAAGAACTCTTATAACTCAACAATAAAAAGGAATAGCCCAATTTTAAATTGGGCAAAGAATCTACATAGAAGTTTATCCAAATGGCCAGTAAGCACATGAAAAGGTTCTCAATGTCAATAGTCATTTGGGAAATGCAATCAAAACCACAGTGAGAAACTCTTTCACACCCACTAAGATGGCTAGAATCAAAAAGACAGAAATTAACAAGTACTAGGAAGGATGTGGAGAAATTGGAACTCTCATACATTGACAGTGTGAAGGTAAAACAGTGCAGCTGACTTGTAAAACAGTCTGAGAGTTCCTCCAAGATGAAACATACAGTTACTCTATGACCCAGCAATTTCCACTCCTAGATACCAAAGAGAAATGAAAACATATGTCCCTATGTCCACATAAAAACTTGTATAAGAATGTTCATAGCAACATTATTCATGATAGCCAAAAGGCCATCATTTTAATTGGATAATTAAAACGTGATATATCTATACAAGGCAATAATATTCAGCCACTTAAAGAATGATGTACTGGTACATGCTACAACATGAATGAATTTTGAAAATGTTGTGCTCAGTGAAGGAAGCCAGTCACAAGCGATCACATACTGTATAGATACAGAAAGTAGATTAATGGCTGCCAGGGGCTGAGGAGAAGGGCAGTTGGGAGAAAATGAGCAGTGACTGCTAACAGGCATGGGGTTTGGGCGATGGGAATATTCTAAACGTAGATTGTGGTAATGGTCGCACAATTCTGTGGTTATGCTAAAAACCATTGAATTCAAATGGGTTAATTGTATGGTATGTAAATTATATCTCAATAAAAGCTGTTTAAAAAAACAGGCTCAGGTTCAACTGGAATGAGATTCAGTTTCTCTCATTTGCCCTCTTGCTAACAAAACTCTTTCCTGCTCCCCCTTGCTAGGAATGGCTCTCATTCTCTTTTCAGATTGATGCAAGTAAAAAATTATCTGAAAACAGAGCAGACATACCTCCATAAGGTTGCTGGCTCATAATTTTCCAGAGACAGAATATGCATACATAAATTTCAATTGCTGCTAAAAAATTTTCTTTCCCAGCATCTGCTGGTTAACATAAAGTTAAACTTCTTTATGGCAGAGGTTACAATATCATTAGTAAATATTTAAAAGAAAGTCAGAAAGAAGATAATCTGCCTTTAAGAGTAAATTTCACTATATTAAAATGTTACCATATTTGCTGTCTGTGGTACATTGGAAGGCTAAAATTCAACTATTTTGTAAGCCCCAGATGTGAGTGTAAAATGGTCCTTTCCAATTTGCTACCAGTGATTGGTTTTTCCATTAAAAAAAGATTTTTTAGAAAATTATATTATATGTTGAAAATGATAGAGGTAATTGAATAAAGGTCTTCTCAATTAGAGAGCAATAGTGGCTGCTTAATATTAAATAGTTGTCTTGAGGAAAGAATAAGAGAGGAAGGGATTCATCTTCAGCATGAATTTAAAACATAAGTTACTAACTACAGATTTCTTGTATCCATAAAGAAGGAGCAGTTAATGCTGAGGTTGTAGACTTTCCCCCTTCATCTTTATCCCCAGGCATGGATTGCATTGGTTCCAGACTATGAGCTGAGGAACATGAGTCAAAGTGACCTGTCAACAAATCTGACAGCACAAACATTTGAACAACAAACCACAGAAATGATCCGTTGTTTAGAGCACTGCTTCTACTTTGTGCTTCCTTTCCTCCCCAAAAAAAATGTTGCTTTGGGGAAGAGCTACAGCTCAACCAGGAGTCTTCACTGGTGGGACACAAACACTTATCTCTTCTGACTGATCTCCCTATTGACACTCTCTCATCCAGGCTTTAAATACCACCTATGAGGCCAGTAATTCCCAAATTTGTGTTCCCACCCCAGTTTCCTTCCTTGAAAGCCAGACTCCTACATGGAACTGCCTACTCAACATCACCACCTAGATATCTAATAGGCATCTCAAAGTTAACAGGTCCCAAACCAAACTTCTGAGCCTCATGATTTTCCCCCACAAACCATCTCCTCCTGCAGGCATCTCCATCTCCTTTGACGAAAATTTCTGCCATCCACTTGCTCAAGCCAAAAATCTTAGCATTATCCTTTACTCTCTGTCTCTCATACCCCATATCCAAACCATTAGCAAAATCTTTCTGGCTCTATCCTAAAAATATACCCAGAATCTATCTGATCACTGTTCACCACCTCCATGACTGCCATTTGGCTGAAACTGCCATCATCAATCTTAACAGCCTCCTGAACAGTCTCACTGCTTCCATCTTTGTCCCAATTTAAGCCTATTCTCCACACGGCATCCAGAGGGATGCTGATAAAACAGAAATCACTTCTTTGCTCATAACCTTTCAATGGCTCCTCATCTGACTCAGGGAAAAAGCCTAATTTCTTACCAAGCCCCAATGATCCAGACCCTGTGACATCTGTGGCTTCACTGCGCGTGCGCACACACGAATGCAAACACTCACTCTGTTTCAGCCACACTGGTTCCCTTGTTTATTGAACTTTTCAGCACTCTCTCATTTCAGGGCCTTTCCACTAACTGCCCCCTCTGCCCTCCCCCACCATGGCTTAACTTCCTCACCTCCTTCAGGTCTTTGCTCAATATCAACTTCCAAGAAGTCAGTAAGATTCTCACATTTGCCACACCCATACAATGAGGGGAAGGTTTGGGTGAAAAATAAATGGGAGGAAGTTCTGTCACACTGTCCTGACAGCTCTTGTCAGGAGCTGTCTCTGGAAGAGAGCAGGCAACAATAGAAAGGGGCACTGGCCTTGTCAGCCATCAGATAGAAGGCTTGTCTCCATATGGGATTGGACTCTGCTTCTGTCCTGGGGCAGGTGAGGTGCAAATTGTTTATTGAGCCTTCAGAAGGTGCTTACTTGAGAAGATGCTCAGCAGGGACATGGATATTTGCATTCAATCCTTGGGGCAACTTCAAGAAGAAGTGCTTCCTGGTGCCAAGCACTTACAGGCATGCCTGGGAAATGCAGTGGCTAAAATGCACCTGGATTTACTGATAGATTTTGAACACTTGTTTGTTTTACAATGAAGTAAAATATTACAATTTCATATGCTGTAATACCAAAGTTAGCAGGAGAACACACATTTTACTGATAAACTAATTTAACAGCATCGACCCTCCAGAACACAGACAAGAACAAGGAAGAAAGAAAATAAAAAGCTTTTATGCAATCAGAATAGATATCACAGAGTCCACGTCCTAAGGCTCATATATATTAGTAGAAGTAGACTCCTCACAGTCCTACTCATAGCCTATTTACTCATATTTTTCAGACAGTTCTAACAAGTTTGGTTATCTTGTTCCCTATCTCATAACATGTCAGAAGAGCAAAGGAGGAGGGGACATGGAGGGTTAGGTAATAACAGCTAGTTGGTAGAAACAGTTAACAACAGCAAGAAATGACAGCTAACACAGAGGTGATATATGGAAAGATTAGAAAAACCAGGCATTGCAAATTAAAAGGCAGAACAAACTGTGCCCACTTAATGTAGGGACAAACAGCCCTCTACAGTTTAGGAGTTCCTGTATACAGCCATTAAAATAACTATTGCTATTACAAGGAAAATCTTGAGTCATAAAGAAAGGATGCAGTTATTTCTAAGTTCAGGAGTCAGGAAGGTAAATAGTTTTTTTGGAAAGCTTTTTGTTCAAAATGGTTAGAGATCTTAAGGGGAAAAAACAAGTCAGGTACTGAAAGTGCTGAACCTCAGTTAGCTAGAAAAATCACTTACGTGGAACACTCACAGTACAGTGTGGCTCGATAAATGACCCATCGTCATTAGAATACACCTTTATACCATACTAGAATGCACATTGGATAATTAAATTTTGTTGTGATTTACACATCTCCTTGAGCTAAATTTCTGATGAAATAAAAATTACAATAAACAGGTTTTTCACAACTACTTATCTAAGTTATCTGAATTCACCATAGATCAGTATGGTTTACAATCTTTTCTCCTGCAGGGAATACAAAGATTTCTTTCTTTTTTCTTTTTTAATCATCAGGTAAGGAGGAGATGTGTGAAGAAAAAAATAAAGGGCAAGTTTGAAAGGTAATTTTATAATAAATGTGTGGCTACTTCTGTACTAGACTTGCTGAGCTATGAAGACAGCCCATAGATAAGTAGATTTAAGGAAAGAACTTCAGTTTAACAGACCCTATAGATGAGAATAAGATAGAAGATTTACCTCTTCCCAGCTCCAGACCTGTTGGTCAGCTCTACCTGAATGTTCAACACAAAGCACACACCCGAAATTGAACCCCAAACTTGGTCTTCCTCCTCCATTCCCTGTCTTAATGGTGTCCTGTTCCACTCGGTCACCCTAACCAGAAACCTGGAATTAATCTGGTCTCCTCCGTGTCCCTCATATGCCACGACTAGTCACCATGTCAAATCAATTCCACCCTTTCAATTCCTCTCAGGCCTCTTCCCTTCCCTGGAAGGGCGTTCACTCACCAGCTTACTTCAGCTGCTTTCTAACTAGTCACCTACCTCTCCACTGCATACTCCACACACGGAATCCCCCACACCACTACCAGACTGATCTCTGTAAAAGCAAAAAGTCCCACCATGCACAGCCACTCTTAACCACTGTGCATATTGTATACCGTACAACCCTAGGAAGAGCATCATTCATGGTGTAATCTGTGTGAATGGAGCTCCCAAAAGTTTTACAGTGCACAACCCATACAACCATATGCAGCAGTCTCGCTCTACTCCCCTGGTTACAACACTCCAGTGACTCCCCCCTACTCTGGAAATAAAGTAAAACCATTTATTATGCCTTACTTACAGGGTTCTGCCTGATGTAACCCCTGTCTAACTCTCCAAATTTCCCTCTCCTTTACCTTTCATAGTTTACACTCCAATCATTTAAAAGGCCCCTATAATTCCTGCAACCTACTATTCTTTCCCCTTCTGCTTGTCTTTGCACGTCTTAATTCCTTTGCCTGGAATACTATTCTCCCCATCTATCCCTACCACATACAATCTCCACCACCCCCACCTCGTCCACCTAGACATTTGTATGCATCCCTCAAAATTCAACTCATGTATAACTCTCTCCACGGAATCTTCCCCTAATTCCCTAAGTGAAGTCACCCATTCCCTCCTCTGGCTGCCCCAGGGCAGATCCTGCACCCACATATATGATTAGCTTATTACACTGTAGCATAATTTATGGCCCTGGGCAATCCATAAATGGTCATTACCCAAGTGGTCTTTCAGAAAGTTTTTATCCACAATGAAAAACTTTGTAAACATTTTTTTCTTTTTGAGACAGGGTCTCGCTCTGTCCCCCAGGCTGGATTACAGTAGCACAATCATAGCTTACTGTGACCTCAAACTCCTTGACTCAAGTGATCCTCCTGCCTCAGCCTCCCAAGTAGCTGGGACTATAGGTGCACATCACAACGCCTGGTTAATTTTTTTTATTTTTGGTAGAGAATAGGATCTCATTATGTTGCTTAGGCTGGTCTCAAACTCACATACTCAGGTAATCCTCCCAAAGCACTGGGATTACAGGTGTGAGCCACTGTTTCCAGTCAGTAAACATATTTTTAAATATATGAACAGCTTTAAAGTATATGAATTTTTTCCACATTTAAAATTATTGTGCATGTGCTCTGTCCGCATGAGTACAACCCCTTTCAGTGCACTCTGTTGTTCCATATGGAGGTAGAGGTTACTGCTGAAAATGCTGAAAGGTACAAAAGTACTACAAGTGCATATAAAAACACAGCACAGCAACTGATGTCATTTAGGTGCTGTGATGCCACAGCAATGGGGGCTTCTCAACATGCAGGAGGCTTCAAAGGTATAGGAAGATGAAACATCACCCAACTCTAGAATTAAGAGAAATCATTATCAGTAGAAATGTTGACTTACATTTCATAGCAGAGCTAACAACACTTGTGATTAAGCATGCATTTCTCCTACGGGGATTTTTTTAAATTTTTATTTATTTATTTATTTTTAGCTCATAGGAAGATGCAAGACGTAATGAGAACAAGATGCAAAGTACTTTCCACTGCACTGCACAGAAATTTTCAGCAAAATTCTTGTGCAGACTCCAAAGAAAATTTAAATTGCTCTTAAGATGGGAAGGATTTTGTGCCCCCTCACCACACTCTCCTTAATGATTTATCAAGCACAGAAAATAATATTGACCACCTCAAAACAAAACAGGCAAGACCAAAGAATTCTGTGCTATCAAGATTCATAGACCACAGCCTTGAATTGTTTCCTCTGGTCTAAGTGAAGTGGTTTGCATGGCTCCTTCAGACTCGCGGATAACCCTGAATAAAGAGGAATATTTGGAACATTTGTTGTGGCTCCCTGACTTGTGGAAAATTGCCACCAAGTCGATTTTTTGAATACCAAAACTCCCATTGCAAGGCTTAGCACTTGGTAAGCCAATACTACCGTGGGAGCACAGGAAGACACACGATCAATTGCAGCACCTTGCGGACTTGTCTGAAAAGCCCCAGCTGAACTTAAGGTCTCAAAGTTGCACTCTGTCGTCCGGCTGCTCCAGCGCCCCAGTCAGAATGGTCCCGTTGGACGAATTTCCTCCAGAGCCCCAGAGCCCGCCGAACCCTCCCTGCTGCACCAAACCCAAAGCTGGGCGACCTGGGCTTGCTAACCCTGAGTTCATCATGACTGGCAAGTGACCAAGTCCACGTTACACCACTCACACCCTTAACTAAATCGCTGCAGCGGCAGTTAAGGGTTTTGTGAGTTTGTTGCCTTTGTTTGTGTTTGTCCTTCCAGACAAACAAGAGCTTCTGCCTTAGTAGTGAGGACCCTGGGAGGCAGGAAGCTCCTGGACCAAGATGGAAAGATGCACTTGAAAAACCCAAATTGGTGGCAATAGCTCTTTCCCTACAACTCCTCCTCCAAATGCTGTGCCTCTGGTATCAGAATCCGAGCGTCTTTTTGACTTGGTTTCCCACATATGTGTTTGTGGGAGGTGGGGTGGGGCTCGCGTTTCCAGTTTCAGGAAATATTACAAGGGAAGTTCACCCCATGTGCAGGATGCGGGGTTGGAACTAAGGTCTATTCCCACTTCTCCCGTGACGCACCGAAGTAAGAAGTGGACAGGAGATCTGCACCAGCAACGGCAGACACCCTCACACCGCCTCCCGGACTTTCTCATGGTCCGCCTGCAGTGTCCGAGCCCACACGGGAGCTGCACGCCTGCAGCGCGGGGCTGGCGGGAGCAACAGAGCACGGAAGGCGGGGCGAGCCCGCGGCGGGGAGCGCCACTGCAGTGGGGAAGCGTGCGCGCGGTGTGGAGCGGAAGACAAAGTGTGCTCGCCGAGCCGGCTGGGGCGGGAGCCGGTGAGGAGAAGAGCGAGCGAGCTAGGCTGGACTCTGAAGCCGCCGGGCAGCCAGTGCTAGGAGGGAGCTTACCTGCGACGAAGACCGCTTGCAGGAGGCAGAGGTAGCTCTTCCCGTACTTCTCGGCAATCCTCACGCGCTGCAGGGCCATGGCCATGTCCACCTGCAGAGGGACCGCCTGGGCGATCGGCACCAAAGTGCAGCCGTCCGGGTTCAGGGGAAGGCCCGGGCTCCTGCCGCACAGCACAGGGGTCCATGGCGCCGAGGCGGCAGCTTGGGACAAGTGCCTGGCCGCCTTCGTCGGCGAGCCCAGGTGGGGCCGGGACCCTGCCGCAGCCATCCTCACGCGGTAATGCGGGGCCGGGGCCGTCACCCCAGCCCGCCGCTGCGGAGCTCTGCCCCGCGCACCGCCCCTGTGCGCCCAAGCGCAGCCAAAGGAGCACCTCCCCCAGCCCCGCTCAGCCAGCCGCGCTGCCACAGCCCGCCGCCCTGGGCCCCCAGTAGGGGCAGGGGCGCCAGCGGCCTGAGAGCGCACCGCGCGCAGAGTCCGAGAAGTTGGTCTGAGTTCGGGGCTCCGAAGAAGGGCTCCTGGCCGCGGCTGCCGCGCGGGCAACTCCTCCTGGATGAGCACCCAGGCCTCGGAGCTTTCCGGAGCATGAGAGGAGGCGGGGGCTGTGGAGGAGGGACGCAAGGAGCCCGAAGCGAGAACCCCTGCAGAGAAGCCCATTGTCAGGGGAGGGAAGGCCGCGCTAGGCAGGCACATGTGGTAGGAGGAGATGGCCTCGCACTCCCATAGCAACTCTCGGCGGTTCCTTAGCATCCCGGCCGGTACTGGCCAAGGCAAAGACTCAGCGCTGGGGAGTTGCACAGTGCGGGCACATGCAGGTGGCCCTACCAGGGCTGCTGTCCTTGCTTGCGCCAAGAAGATAGTGTGAAAGGGCCTGTGCTGAAGCCAAAATATGCCCCCAACAACAACAGCAAAGCAAACACACACACACACTCGCACAGGCACACTCGGATCTTAGGATATGCCAAGCCCCGCGCCCTCCAGATCCCTGAATCCCAAACGCCGGCGTCCTAGGAAGCCCCCTGTATAGACACCTGGGCTGCCATCTCTCATGGGCTTGGGAGTCTTGACACTCTTTAGAGCAGGCACAAAACAAAAAGGCAGGAGGCAACCCCGTAGAGAAGACAAGTGGAAAAGGAAAGAAGCTAGAGCTCTTTTCCTTGCTCTGAGCCCAAAGCCCCCCGGGAGTGGGCAGAGGGAAGATAGCAGTGCTTGGGGAAAAAACAGCCAGCAGGACCTGTAGGAGCCCTGCCCATGAAGCTGTGGCCAGCTGAGGAGAGGTGGGGGTGTCCGCATAAAAACTGTGCTAAGTCTGAAACCGAGCCAATGCCAGAGGGATTCGCCCGATTTTGCTCAAATGCTAGAAGTCCTTATGGGAATTGCAAGTGTCACTTTTTTCTATAATCCTTTTCAAAATTTTCTGGCAGGAGAGTGGACTGATGTTACATAGGCTAATCATTCCAAGGAGATCTTTTAAACACTCTATGGGGAACAACTGATTTATATTTGAGGAAAGTGGGTGCAGGCAAGTACAAAAGGCAGGATGAGTAGGGGAGGGACACACACTCACCTCTTCCCCTAGGCCTAGGCAATTTAAGCTGCCTGAATGTAAGTCAATGGGCAGAATGTTTGCTGGCCCTTCTCTTGAATATGTGCAAAGGGAAGAGGAGCAACCACTTATAATTTCCCTACTCCTGGGATAGGATGACATTAAGAATTCCACTAATGCTACAGTTGTTGTAAAATAAGTTAAAAATAAATAAGACACAAATGAGTGGTAGTATCTAAAAGTACTAGATGACAACATAGGAGGATATTTTTATAACCTTGGAGTAGGAAAGGCTTTCCTTAGCATAATAAAAAATATGAAATTGATCTACATTTGAAAAGATGCCTTGCTATATTGTTAAGTGAAAAAAAAAAGAAGCAAAACAATATTTATATTTTGATACCTCTTTTTAAAAACTAGACATGTGCATACACATAGAAAATGATTGGGAAGGATACAAACTGCTAATGGAGATATTTGGAGAATGAAATTGGAAAGCACTTGGTTATAGGAGAACCTCATGTTTTTTGCTTAATAAGTAATAATGTTAATTTCTTACAGTGAGCAATTGTTATTTTTATAACTCATATTTAAAGAAGAAAATAAATAGAAAAATAACTTTAGGTTTAGAAAGCTATTACAAAATTAACAATATAAAAGAATATTTTCTACATATGAAAACAATATAAAAATAAAAAAGGAAAATTTTAAACTTCTGTATAATTAAATAGCATAAACAAAAGTCAAATCACAAATGGGAAGTTATTTACAAAGAAATATCGTGATTAAAAGAATAATATTCTTCAAGGGATCCAGAATAGCCAAAATAAACAATCTCGAAAAAGAACAAAGTCAGAGAATTCACACTTCCTGATTTCAAACTTTACTACAAAGCTGCAATAATCAAATCAGTGTGATATTGACATAAGGATAGACTTATAGATCAATGGAATAGAATTGAGAGTCCAGAAGCAAACCCTTACATCTAAGGTAAATTATTTTTTTTTTACCATGATGCCAAGATAATTCGATGGAAAAAGAATAGGCTTTACAACAAATAGTTCTACAACAATGGTATATCCATGTGCAGAAGAATGAAGTTGGACTCGTACATCACATCGTATACAAGATTTAACTCAAAATGGATCAATGACTTAAATGGAAGAGTTAAAATTACAAAACTCTTAGAAGAAAACATAGGCATAAATCTTAATGGTCTTGGATTAGGTGATGTTTTCTTACATATTACACCAAAAGTACAGGCAATGAAAGAAAAAAGCAGATAGACTGCATATCAAAATTATTTTTTAAAATTGTGCTTCAAAGGACACTATCAGGGAAATGAAATGACAACCCACAGAATGGGAGAAAATGTTTGTAAATCGTGTATCTTATCAGAGTCTTGTATTCAGAATATATAAAGAACTCTTACAACAAGTCTAAAGTAAAAAGACACATAACTCACTTTAAAAATGGGCAAAGCATTTGAATAGGGAAGAAGAGATACAAATAGCTAATAAGTACATGGAAAGACGCTCAGCATCATTAGCTATTGGGGAAAGGAAAGTCAATACCATAATGAGATACCACTTCAAACCCCCTAGGATGACTACAATCAAAATATGGACAATAAAAAGTGTTGGCAAGAATGTGGAGGAAGTGAAACATGCATGCATTGTTGATAGGAGTGTAAAATGGTGCAGTTGCTGTGGAAAATAGTCTCACAGTCCCTCAAAAAGTTACATATAGAGTTACCATATGACCCACCAATTTCATTCCCAGCTTTCTACCCAAGAGGAATGAAAACATGTGTCCACACAGAGTCTTGTACATGAATATTCATAGCAACATGATTCATAATATCCAAAAGGAAGGAATAACTCAAATATCCATCATGAATGGATAAACAAAATGTGGTACATCCATATAATGGAATTCAGCCTTATAAAGGAAATGAAATTCTGATTCATGCTAAAACATGTATGAATTTTGAAAACAATATGCTAAGTGAAAGAAGCCAGTCATAAAAGACCACATAGTGTATGATTCCATGACATACAACATATATGAAATATACAGAATAGGCAAATATACAGACACAAACAGTAGAGGAGTGGTTGCCACGGAATGGAAAGGATGGAGGGATTGGGGGTTACAGCTAAGGGCAGTAGAGTTCCTTTCTATGGTAATGAAATGTTCTAAAATTGATTGTGCTGATGGGCACTCGACTCTAAACAAACTAAAAGCCATTGAATTGTAGAGCTTAACTGGGTGAAATGTATGGTGTTTTAATTTTATCTAAATAAAGCTGTTAAAAATAATAATATCCTTAACATGTAAAGAGTATTTATAAATTAAGTAAATGAAGCAGGAATGGTCAAAAGACAAGAACAGATAACTATCAAGAGAAAATGCAAAAATCTAATATATTAATATATGTAAATGTTTACCTTCAATAATCAAAAAAATCCTAAGATACCATGTTTTACTCATCAAATTGGCAAAGAATTTTTTAATAGTCAACATTGCGAGTGTGGTAAGCCAAGCACTTTCATGCACTGCAAGAGCATAAGTTGGTACAATCTTTCTCGAAAGCAATTTGGCAATCAGTGTTGAGAACCTTAAAATGTATATACACTTTGACCTGAGGAATCTCTCCTACAAAAATAAACAGAGGCCGGGCGTGGTGGCTCACAGCTGTAATCCTAGCACTCTGGGAGGCCGAGGCGGGTGGATTGCTTGAACTTATGAGTTCCAGACCAGCCTGAGCAAGAGTGAGACCCTGTCTCTACTAAAAGTAGAAAGAATTTAATTGGCCAACTAAAAATATATAGAAAAAATCAGCTGGGCATGGTGGCACATGCCTGTAGTCCCAGCTACTTGGGAGGCTGAGGCAGGAGGATCTCCTGAGCCCAGGAGATTGAGGTTGCTGTGAGCTAGGCTGCTGCCACAGCACTCTAGCCCAGGCAACAGAGTGAGACTCTGTCTCAAAAACAAACAAAAAACAGATTTTGGCCAAAAATTATACACAAAGATGTTCTCTAAAGCATTATTAATTACAATCCCAAATTGGAAGCAACTTACATGTCAAACAATAGCAGGACAAATAAATCATGACACATTCATAAAATGGATTATTAAGAAGTTATTAAAAATAACATTCTGTTGGAGGATGAAACTGTTTTGTAACTTGATTCCATCAATGTTAGTATGCTGCTTAGGATATCATACTAGAGTTTTGCAAGATACTACTACCATTGGGGGAACTGGGTAAAGGATATATAGAATCTCTTTGTACTATTTCTTACAGTTGCTTACAAATGTAGAATTATCTTAAAATAAAAAGTCTAATTTTTTTTTTTTTTTGAGACAGAGTCTCACTCAGTTGCCCGGGCTAGAGTGCCGTGGCGTCAGCCTAGCTCACAGCAACCTCAAACTCCTGGGCTCAAGCAATCCTACTGCCTCAGCCTCCAGAGTAGCTGGGACTACAGGCATGTGTCACCATGCCCGGCTAATTTTTTCTATATATTTTTAGTTGGCTGATTAATTTCTTTGTATTTTTAGTAGAGACGGGGTCTTGCTCTTGCTCAGGCTGGTGTGAACTCCTGACCTTGAGCAATCCGCCCGCCTCAGCCTCCCAGAGTGCTAGGATTACAGGCGTGAGCCACTGCACCTGGCCAAAAAGTCTGATTTTTTAAATGACATTCTTGAAGGATTTTTAAGAACATGAGAAAACGTTCTTGACCTTACATTGATTGAATTCTCTGCAGGCAAGATGAAGGTGCAATATAATCTCAATTATATGCCATCTGTAAGCATGGAAAGAATGCTGGAATAAACATTGAGTGGATAGATGATAAATAGACAAATAGACATATAGACAGGCAAACTTGAGAGGGAGAGAGGAGAGAGAATGAGCTTACATGAGCTCCTTCTGTGTCATCCATACAATTGTTATGCAGCCATTAAAAATGACTACCTCCTCTCTGAAGCTTTGCTAGACTGCTGGAGCCAGGTGCCTTCTCTCATGTCCCTTTGTCCTATCTCCTTTGTACTGATTCTCATCATGTGTTGCAATTGCTTGTAGTTCTGTCATACAGAAAGATTCTGAGGTCCTTGAGGACGGGAAAATTGTCTTATTAAGCACTGTCTTCCAGGGCTTGGCTTATAGTAGGCACTTAAAATGTGGGTTAATCAAACATTATTGTATTATTAATATATATTTCAACATAGCTAGAAATGAGGATTTTGAATATTCTCTCCACAAAGAAATGATAAATGTACGAGATGATGGATATGCTAAATATCATGATTTGATTATTACATAGTATATACACACATGTATTGAAACATCACACTGTACCTCATAACTATGTACAATTATGTGTGCATATTAAAAAACAGTATTTGAAAGAGAAAAAATGTGGGTTAATCAAACAGATGAATAAAGTAACAATGGATGAACAACAGTCTTAATTTTACTGCCAACCCTTATTCAAAAGAACACTAATCTCAGGGTTTCGTAGGTCTGAAAAAGAAAACGCATAGCTATGACTGAGTCTTCCCCAATTTGCATAGCACATTCAAATCCATCCACATTGAGTTACTCTATAGTGCAGTCTTTGGGGTCCTGGCCACTGGGTTTATAATGTAACTAACACTTTTGGAAATAAGGCCCCTTGGTATTTTATTAATGCCCTTGAATAAAGTCTAAGGACAAACCACCTTATACCGAATTCCTCTCTCCAGTCACTGATGTGGTAAATTTTCATGCCATTTGCCTAAATCTGTAAATCTCACCTCCCTTAAGTAGATCAGCGGGAATTTGAGTAACAAGGAATATAGTATGTCATTATAATACATTAGGCATAGGTTTTGAGAAATTAGAATCTCTGAAATGCTGAAAGTGGAAGTAGGCAATGAAATTGAAGGTATCCTTACTACCTTTGATTTTGAGAGATTATGCAGAATTTAGGAAGTCTATTGACATGCAAAAGGATTACCAAACAACAACTCCTTGTTTACAGAATAAGGATAATAGCAACCTCGCAATTTGTATAGATTAAATATGATTGTATAATGGGCTGTATCGAGTTTCACATTTTACTAGGTTCTTTGCCATGCACGCAGGGGGCATCTGTCATTTTTGCCTGCCTAGTTAGCACCCATGTACTTTAATATTCCTACAAAGAACCTCCTCTGTCCCACTCTAAATCCATGTGATGCAAACAAGACTGCCAGCAAATTCCTGCTTCAGGGTAGGAGGGTAACCCAGGCCTAGTACATCAGTGTATTCTGTCCCCTTGGCCACTGTGATAGGTCTGATGTAATGAGACATAATCCCAGGACTTTCTGGAACCAATGAAAGGTAGAAATTTTCTTCACTGGATTGTAAATTAATTATGAGGGCGAGGTAAACCTGAAGCCACAAAGACAGCCTGCCTGAGAATGAAATCAATATGAGGAAAGCAAAGCTGATATGTAGAAAGAGACAGATTCCTAATGACATCATTTAAACATCTGGATCCAGCTATGCCTGAATAAATATCCACCCCTTGGATTTTTCAGTTACATAGATCAATAAATTGCCTTTTGTGCTTAAACTAGTTTCTACTTGGGGTTCTATCATTTGCAACCAAAAGAATTCGTATGACTAATATATTATAATCTCATTTAACACTAGATTGGCATCATGGAAACTTTTAGATGTATGTATAAATCCTGAAAAGCCTCCATGTATCTTTGGGGCCTGTCAACTGTGGCAGTCTACCTTCCTAGCCATGGAAGAACATATTCTTGTTTATTGGCAAAGCTGTCACCATTTAATTGGTATCAGATTCTGACTTGCACAAGTAACATTTTTTGCTGTTAAAAATCCAAAGAGTGCCGGTTATTGGGCAAACTTTCCTAAACTATTGTTTAAATCCTGAATAGCATGTAAAATACAAGGGAGCCACTTTGACACCCTTAGCTAAGTAAGTACAAAATGATCAATCAACAAATTGATCTGAGTCCAGGTCCTGACATTGACTTAATGTTTACTCCTTCTCAGGAAATTCCTCAGAAATCTTATTCCCATTTGTTTCTATTTCTTAAATCTCCCATTTGTTGCCATATTAAAGGCCAAAACTTTCCTTTCCAAGGAAACATTGTTGCAGAGGTAAATGTTTTGATTTCTGTTCTCTGTTAAAGGAAGTGGCTCCTTCAAAACTTGCTCTGTTCTGATGGCCAAATGCTCTTTAAATGCTTTAAGAATATTTTTAATGCAATTAAATTACTTGTAGTGGAGCAAACAACTGCTTCTGTGAATGTTGGCAGTCCTTTTATGAAATGTTTTGAGTACTTGCTCAAACTATGAAAATATATTGGAAATGTAAATAAATGTTAATTGCCTGTGGCAAAATTAGAGTCAGGAATAGAAATTTGGAATCATAACTTCCCAACTCTTTCGTTAATTTTTGGCTAGGAATGCCTCTTTCCACATTAGACATGATGAGTTTAGGCCCAAACAATGAAATGGGTATAGATTGTTTACCGGTGAATTTCTGCACTGTTCAATCAAATATTTACCAACATGGATTGGAACTCAAGACTGACATCTGCAAAGATGATCAAGTTAAATAGCCAGATGACCAAGTTAAACACCTTGACCTAAGAAAAGCAGTTTTACCAGACTAGTTATATAGGTCACATGAGGATAAAAGAAGTATAGGTAATAAACCCAAGCTAAGGGCTCCTAACTGTATATATTGCTTGGTTATGTCTACATAATATGTATTCTTTGGTACCAATGACCAACAAGAAATGCACAAAGAGGACTTAGTATGTAAGACATGTTGTTTAGTTCATATAAGGCCAAATTTAAAGAAGTCTTTTTTTTTTATTTCAGCATATTATGGGGGTACTGGGTGGAATAAGAATTAAGTCTTTATAAGATTAGCAAATCACCATCTTAATTAAATATAAACTAGAGTTGCTGTTACTACTCATAATAGCCAAATTAATAGTAAGTGTGCCACCTTCATCTGCATAACACCTGTAGGCACTTTTTCATCTGTCATCTCATATGATCATCCCAACAAACCTACAAGGAAGGCCCAGTTTATTTATCCTCACTTTCCAGGTGAGGAAACTGAGGTTTTAAGACGCTGAGAAAGTTACCTACGTGCGTGCTGTTACTCTGTAGCATAACTAGAACTAGAATGTAAGTCTGCTGACTCTAATGTTAGCATTTGTGAGGTGAAAACAACCACACCAATGAATTGTGGTTTTGCATAACTGGAGCTTGAAAATAGTATGCCAGACTATAATTCTCAGGCTCCCTCTGTCTTAAAGGAATCTGAGCACTTATAAAGTCTAGTCTCTCAATCCATGAAGAGATTCACCTCTTAGCAATTGCAATATCATTTTTAAGGATTCTAGTATTCCAGTAGACTATGCTTTTTCTGTTAACAGCTTTATTGAGATATAGTTCACATACCATATGATTCTCCCATTTGAAGTGCAAAATTTAGTGGTTTTTGTATGTTCACAGAGATGTACATCACAATCTAATTTTACTAATAGAACATTTCATCACCCCACAAGAAAACTTATATCGTTTAGCTGTCCCCAAACCCCTATCGCCACTAGCCTTTGGCAGTCACTAATCTGCTTTCTGTCTCAATGGATTTGCCTGTCCCAGACATTTCCTGTATTAATAAATAAAAAATGTGGGTGGCCTTGTGTCTGGCTTCTTTCACGTAGCATAATGCTTTCAAGGTTCATCCATGTTATAGCATGTATCCGTACTTCATTCCTTTTTTTTTTTTTTTGAGACAGAGTCTCACTCTGTTGCCCGGGCTAGAGTGCCGTGGCGTCAGCCTAGCTCACAGCAACCTCAAACTCCTGGGCTCAAGCGATCCTTCTGTCTCAGCCTCCCAAGTAGCTGGGACTACAGGC
>CAUYRT010058008.1:0-131799 GCA_963574885.1 Lepilemur ruficaudatus | reverse complement strand
TCCCAGCTACTCGGGAGGCTGAGGCAGAAGGATTGCTTGAGCTCAGGAGTTTGAGGTTGCTGTGAGCTAGGCTGATGCCAGGCACTCTAGCCTGGGCAACAAAGTGAGACTCTGTCTCAAAAAAAAAAAAAAAAAAAAGGTGAAAACCAGGTCTCCTTATTCACTGCTCAGTATTTATCTATAGCAGCCTCTGTCACCATCAGTCTTCATGTACTTAGCTGACATAAATTAAGCATTCCAGAAGTGACAATGCATAAAATAGTAAACAATTAACAATCAAAATAAGGAAACAGCTGTTGGTTCCTTTTTATATAAAATTACATCTAATTTACAATAAATGCCAATTAAAATTATTAACCAATATACATAAATCTCCTTGCCTTATTGTCAAATAGCTATGTAGATTGTAAAATTCTCTTAAATTTTCAAAGGGATTCCTAAAGAGTTTTCTTTTTTTCTCTTTCTTTTTCCGTTCTCAACCGTAAATCAGTAAATCCCTGTGTATACTGGTCCTTTCTACTCAATAAAAGGCAACCCTATTATCAAAGTGAAAACAAAGGGTACTAACAGGACAGTGAATAATCCAACACGAGGCTCTGCTATACTAATGGTTATTGCCATTAAATCTAATGATTACAAAAACTCAACTGAACTTGATCTTATAATCATCAGTAACACTCAGATTAGCATGTTAAAAGCTTTAACGTACAGAGATATGACAAAATGTAATTTTAAAAGCAGTGACTTCATTTTGGTTGTTGAGAGGAGAGGATTAAGTAGTGGATGGATAACTGTCAACTGAAACCTAGAAACATCACTATTACTAATGTATTATAAGGATTTGCTGTATATTTGTCTTATACTAAGAGTACAACCCCATCCTGTTAGTTTTTCTTATTACCTTTTGCTTTCATCTTTAGATTTATTTTAATTTAAGTGATGATAAAAGGTTATTTATTTTTTTTTTTGAGACAGAGTCTTACTCTGTTGCCCGGGTGAGAGTGAGTGCCGTGGCGTCAGCCTAGCTCACAGCAACCTCAAACTCCTGGGCTGAAGCGATCCTTCTGCCTCAGCCTCCCTAGTAGCTGGGACTACAGGCATGTGCCACCATGCCCGGCTAATTTTTTACATATATTTTTAGTTGTCCAATTAATTTCTTTCTATTATTAGTAGAGACGGGGTCTCGCTCTTGCTCAGACTGGTTCCGAACTCCTGACCTTGAGCAATCCGCCCGCCTCAGCCTCCCAGAGTGCTAGGATTACAGGCGTGAGCCACCGCGTCCGGCCAAAAGGTTCATTTTTTTTATATTTTACATATCATGCCTTTTAAGAGGTGATTTGTGATGGTCTGAGATGTTAACCCACATTTCATTAACTGTTATGTGGCAGCTCTTTAGGTTTTCTGTTAAGAATGTTAGAGAAGTTAGTAAAATTTTGCTTTAAATGGTGCTCAGCCATTTAATCAAATAGTTAAACATTCATTGTATACTGTGTCCCAAGAATGCATTATTTTTGTGAATTATCAATCAAAGGTATACCTTTCTGAATTTAAAAACTACATAATTTCTTTGAAATGTTCTTCCTGCTTTACATCACCCTATTAAAACTTTATGTCTAAAAGATCAACTTTTCCCTTATTCAAGTAACATTTGCTGAGTATCTGCTGTGTGCTCTTATGTATTATGCTGGGAATACAAACTGAATAAGCCACGGAGAGCTGAGTGTCCAAAGAGAGATGTGCCCAGACACTGCAATCGCAGTGCAATGAGGTATGTACAAGCTGCAACGTGAGCACAGAGAGAGGTGCAGAACTCCTCTGAAAGAGTCAGGAAAGGATTTCCTGAATGGTTGAACTAAATTTGGAGGGATGACTAAGAGTGCTCAGCAGCACAAAGCAGGGGAGAGAAAGGAGCACTAGGAACACATAGGTAAGTGCAAGTGGCCTGGACATGGTTTGGAAAGTGGCAGCACAGTGTAGTGCAGAGAAGTACACAGAAAGTGTAGTGCACACTCTGGGCCAGACTGCTTGGGTTCTACTCTGAAAAACTGCTTAACTTCCTCATGCCTCAGTTTCCCCATCTGTAGAATGGGTATGATGTGAACATCTACTTTAAGGGACTGTTATGAGAATGAATGAGCTACTTTTTGTAAAGCACACGGTAAGAGCAATTTAAATGTTTGCTGTTAGTGGAGTTGGAGTGCAGGGTTCTCAATGGGAGGGGTAGAAAGGAAGAAGGTTAAGGCTGCAAAGTAGGGATGAGCCAGAGATAACAGGCTCACAGTTAATTCTGAAAGAGCAGGGAAGCCATGGTTGGATTTTCAGCATATGAATGATGACTTACAATTAGTTTAAGGATTTGAGAAAGACCTATTAGTCATGGGGAGACTGGAGCAGGATGCAATGCGAAGCAGGGAGATGAATTAAGAGGCTCTAGAAACAGTCCTGGAGTGTTGGTGTGAGCCTGAGCCAGGGCAGTGGGATGGGAATGGAGAGAGAGGGGGTAGATCTAGCAAACACTGCGGAGGCAGAGTTGGTAAGACTTGGTGACTCACTGGAGGATGGGATGAGGGAGAGGGATGGCTCAGGGACCAGACAGGAAAGATGCTACACTTTATGATCAAGCTGAGCTGAAAAAGAGAACGCTTACCTTTTTGGTCTTTTGGTTTTTACAGGCACACAATGAATGTTAAGTTTACATCCTTTCCTCTTGATATAATTCCCTTCTTACAAGCTGAAATGACTTGATTTTGAAAAAAACTACAAAGTCTAAAAAGTATTTAACATGATTGCAATCTTGCCTCTTGGTCTCTACCTTTATCTGAGACCTTGAATTTCAATGACAATATTCAAAATTTGGAAGATATCTTTTGGCCATTTTGTTTTAGTTTTCTTTTCTGAAATGCAGAGACATTCTGGCTGGCTTGTTTCTCCCTGGTGTTATGTGATTCTCTGACATCAGCACAGATATATTCAGCTTCGACATATGATACTGGCCAGCATGAGAAAGAAGGGGAAGATGGCTAAGTTTATGGGCAGGACATGACAGCTAAGCTCAAGACTAAGTGGCATCTGCAACAGGTGTTCCTTGGAACCAGAGTTAGAGAGGGCTTCCTCTATTTTTAGAAAGTGGGTAAGCAACTCTTTCACAACTATATAAAAGTTGTGTGAAAACTACATGCGCATCAGACATAGTCAAGATACAATATTTATTATCATCAGGGTAGAACATTTGGGAGTCTTCCTTTTTGTTTCCTTCTGTTTTTGAATTAGAAGATTCTCATAACTTTGGCAAAGGTCCCGAGATAAGAGGATGAGTTTGCTAAGCTCTGTGAGATTTTGTTAGTTCAACGATGCTAGAGTCTATACGTGGCAAACTTTTATGCATGTAAGATTGAATGTCTTCTCTATCCCTGGAAGACCATTACTTAGCAGACTGTCAGGGAATTGATCATGACAGCATAAGTGAACAACCAAACACTTTTTATTTTCAATACAGGACTCTAAAGTATTCTAGAAATTAGGCAGTAACCAGAAGCCACTTCCATCAGAGCTGAGTAACCCATGTTTTCCTCTACTTTTTTTTTTTACTACTTCTAATGACTTTCAGAACCACTGCTAGTTGTTCCCATAATAGCAAGCAAACTGGTGCAGTGAGATAGTAGATAAAACATGCTAACATCTAAACTATTTTTCTTGTATCTTGGTCCTTGTGAATACCCAATTCTTAGTCCCCACCCTACCATTCTCTCTAACCATAGTATTTGGCAGAGGCTTGAGTCCAAGAAACTTTGGTCTGGATTTGATCTGGTTCTCTAATGTTGAGGCTTACAACCCACAAAGTATTTTCTGAAAGGAAAAAAAATGAGCCTTTCATTTCAGTGTCCAGAAAAATACTACGTTGAGTTTACTCACTAATTTGACTCTACCTAATTTTCAAAAGATATATGAAAGAGGAGGCCAGTGCTATTCACCCTGCTTTTCCATTCACTGCATAGTTCTAAGACTTCTTCTTCACTACTCACTGAATTAGTGAAGCACCAACATCAGAAGTGAGAAACACTACCCCAAAGTGGATATATTTATAAAAATGTTTTATTATACCAATTTTATTTATCTTCTTTCTTATAATTAGAAAGCTATTATATTTGACCCTGGCAAAACATTTTAATTAGGCTCTCCATGAATATTTCAATAAACTTGAATTTTTTTGACATTTCAAACATAACCTTGTGTCATTCATGCCTGCCGCCTACTATTTTAAATGTATAGCATGCTCCAGCTGCAGAAATTACCATGGTTACTTGTTATGCCAATAGTGAACTGCAATTGGTATTTAAAAGTATTGTGCTGTCTTGCCTCTGCATTAAAAGTGACATCACTATCTTAATAATCACAATATTAGGAATTAATATGGAAACCAGAGAAATGTGACTATGAGACAGTTGGTCATAGTATAAGCCGTTCTTAAGAGCTGAAATATATTTAAGAGTCTTTTTGGGGTTATATTATATTCATGTTCTCTAAGAACTCATTTTAATGTCAAATGTGGAACCACATTGTTGAATTATTATAATCTTATTCTCTCTTTTTATTTATGTACTCTCCTTTAGAAATGCACAGAAGTTCAGTACTTCTTTGGGAGGAAGGTGATTCACATTTAACGTGAAATGATTTAAGGTAACAGAGAGCACAAAAAGCACGGGTTGCTGCAGATACTCTTGTGTTCAGGGATAGTAGCTAGGATTAAGCTGATTTGATCCAAGTCCTCAATTTTCTGCTGACCAGTTGAAGTTTTATTAAGGAAGGTTCTAGTTAATAAATGGTTTTCTTCTAAGTTACTCTTTAACCACTCCTGCTTCAGAAAAGTGCTTTAGAAATTCTTGGGGTCATTTTTTCATGCCTCTCACAGACCTCTCAACTTTATTTGTTCAAAAGACTTTGTCCTGCAAATCACCCAGTAGAAGAGCTGTGAACAATGGTACATAGTGCAGTACAGAAGTCTGTGCTTACCTGCACTGGTGCCTGCACCGGATGTGAGGTCTCCACCCATCAGACCACCTATGGATTAAAGAGGAAGATCAAAAGGAGAAAGGCTAAAGGCCCACAGAACAGAACACTTTACCTTTAGCAACCTCAGTATTTTGTCCTCTCCCAATAGTCATAAACTTGTAAAGTACTACCCAAGTCAGATGGCTGACATTTGTTTTATTGTGACATGCTGTGCTCAAATGTTAAAAATACATTCAATCACTGACATTTTGCAGAATCTTTTTTCTAAGAAAGATTACATTTTAAAAATCCAGTCTTTGAATGGTCTCTGCATTTTTATTATTTCCAAGTCTAGGTTTTTCCTAAGCACATGTTTTACAGAAAGTAAAAAAAAAAAAAGAATAAGGTCTACTCTGTGTTCAGATAATCACACATTTGATGTTTAGTTCTTTGTAAATATATTTTATACTACTAATTTTGTGCAACATTCATTGCCCAGAATTTTGATCATTTTAGGAATCTACCCACATTTACTACTTGAATCTTACTGACTGACAAAATAAAATAAGTTTTCACTGGTCACAAATTTAGAAGCATAGGCATATTCATTACTAACTTAACAAAGTGTGTTAAAACTTGGCCATGT
Organism: Lepilemur ruficaudatus; assembly: GCA_963574885.1. Taxonomy (NCBI): domain Eukaryota; kingdom Metazoa; phylum Chordata; class Mammalia; order Primates; family Lepilemuridae; genus Lepilemur; species Lepilemur ruficaudatus. Next base: position 126,164 of record CAUYRT010058008.1, on the reverse strand, counting down.
TTATTTATGGGAGTTGAGATGCTTCAGTAAGATATTGAATATAATAATTACTTCTAGTTTTTAAGAAATCAGATTTGGCCAAAAGAATAATAGTGAGAATATCATCTAGATTTTCTAATTGCTTCTAAGTGATACTGTATAATTACTAGTTAGTTCAGGTTTTGGAATTAAAAGAAAATGTTCATTAAAATTTAAACAAGTGTTTATTATTTCCAATCAAATAGTATTTTGGAAATAAAGTATCAGAATTTTAAAAAATTAGCATGAGTATATCAAATAGGACACTCAACTCCATATGAGTATGATCTGAAAGGGATACATATGGTTACTGAAAATTGATATGAAAAATTTCCAACAGTCAAAAGTTGAGAGAATGGCACAATGAAGTCCCTTGTACGCATTTCCCATACTCAAGATTTATCAAGATTTCTTATTTGAGTGATTCTAATTGTATTTTCTATGGAAAGTTTCTGTAATAAAAAAGTAATACATATTTAGTTCTAATTGTAAGGCAGACATGCACTTATTCTACAGGGAAAATTCCTCCATGAATAAACTGCTTTTAATACAGTTTATGTGTGCCTAAGATATATTAAAAATTTCCTGTGGAGTATTTTCTTAAAAATAAAATGCAAATATATAACTGTTTGCTGTATGTGATTTAGAAATGTAATTATTTTTAATATTGCTTTTGGAAATATAAAGGAATGGTTTAGTTTATATTCAATATCCATTGACTTAGTTCCTACTGTGAGCTTGGCAAAACAAGAGGACATCCTTCCCTTCAAGGTTCTTTAAATCCAGTGGAGAAATAGATACATATTCCATATAGTTCATCACAGTGTATTTTTCTTGATCTAAGTACAAAGAATTGTTGAGCTTTTTCTGGGCTAGAATTTCATTTCTTTGGGACACTGAATTGAACAACAGTAAGGATCTCTTAGAAGCGTAGAGACAGAGTTGTGGCAGGTGTACGTGTGTTTATGATGTGCTCTTAACTTCATTTCTGACCCAGCTTTGTTTTTATTTCACATGTTTTATAAATTACACTATCCTATCCTATCCTATTTCCTTTCCACCTTTGTGGAAAAGTTACCGTATAAATAAATGAAAAGCGACCAAAGTTATAAATAACTAAATGGGATAAATGGTATCAGAGAACATGGGGGAAGTTTTCATAGAAGAGGTGATATGTTGCTAGGAGGAAGGGGGAAAATGACATTTTAGGCAAGGGAGCGCAGGAGCAAAAACGTGGCGATGGGATGTTTGAGCTGTTTGAGAGTGTGTGGTTAGGATACAGCCACAGGTGGAGATAAGTGATAGGCTGAAAAGATACGTTGCAGATTATGAAAGATTTTGGAAGATATGCTAAAGGGCTTTATCATGTATAAACTTAGCAGGGGGTGGATGTTAAGTAGTGAAGGAACATAAATAGATAACCCAGAAAACATTTTGTGGATAAAATAGGCCTTGGCTTTTTACCAAAAGTGGTTCTTTCCAACGATCTGTTAATATTACATACGTATGAGAGCATACCTGTGTTACCTGCACTTGGAGGTCGATGTGTTACACCAGGAGACATGCTATTCCTCTGCAGAGAAGGGTGGGCCAGTGGCAAAAGGTTGGGGTTTCCCAGTGAGCTGACAGGGTTGCTGTACACCAAGCTGTTGTGGCTGGACACTGGGATGGAGACCGGCATCTCAAAGTTAGGAGGTGGAACAGCCTGCAGGAACAGAAAACAAGACAAACCAAAACAAACATGGGTAACAGCAAAGAACAGCAACAGAAGCTCTCAAGTTCAGACAGCTTTTACTTTTCCAAGAAAAATTCCAAATTCCAAACTGCTTGGTGTCTAGAAGACCATTAAGAAAAGTTCTCAAGATGTTCAGATCATAAATTGGTTTCTTTAATGTGCTTAGAACTCTTTCTTTGAAACTATTAAAAAAGTTTCACTTTTTTGTTTAACACAAGGCTCCATTTCATTAGACTCCATTGTCTTTGAATTCCATTCTATTAATAATAATTGTTCATTTGTGATATCTGAATCTGCTGCCAGAAATGACTCCAAGATCAAAGGTACACGATTGTGATGACTTCACAGAGAAAAAGGAGGATTAAAATGCAAACTAGAGCCTTTGGTTTAATTGCTTATTGAAGCATATTTATGCAGAAGTTTAATGATATAAAATCATCTTCAGGCGTGTGAACAGAACATATACCTTAATTATTATTTTTTAAAGTCTGTCTTTTAAAAGTAACTCTAAAGATAATAGGCATTTTTAAGATTCAATAGAGCATGTATCATTCAATAATTCACATTTTTTTACAGATGTCTATAACAGTTTTATTTATAATCATCAATAATTCACGTTTTAAAGTGATAGTTCATAAAATATGTTACGCTTCACATTTTAGTATATACTGTCACTGACAAATGGCAAGACCTGTATCTCAATTGAGAAAGTTGGCAAGTATTTAGTGAACTGAATCTGCGTGGATGTCTAATTAGAGCAATTCAGGTCTCAATTATTGATTTTTTGGTATTTGGCAATTTGCGTAAACTCATGTTTATGTTTCTGCTCGCACTAACTAGATGAACACAGTTGTAACTACCCTTCCCTTTTTGTTGCTGTTTTTAGCATTACAAATAAAAATACTGTTTGACTATAACGCCAGACGACTCATAGTGTCGAAGCATGCAGCATCTTAATATAAAAAGGATATATGTGAAACAGGATTTAAATAAGGTATTCCCTCAGGGGTTCTCAATAAGTCATTGTGCAAGTTTAAATGCATATGTGCATGTGGCTTGGGTTTTTTTTTTTAATTTGTTTGTTTACTATTTTTATCTCTAGTGCTAAGATCAACTTTCTGTTCCTGTTGATTGTTTGGCCTGCATCACATCTCACGCTCTGTGATACCTGTGTTCATCTTGGTGATGATTACAACGCTATTCTTTTATGTTTACGCCCCCTTATTCTTTATTTCCCCTTTTTCTCTTCTTCCATGTTCTGGGCATGTCAATATTGGCAAGAGCAAATGATTCATAACTCTTTTCTTTCATATGTTTTTGATTCTTCGTTGTTTTACAGGCAAATAAAAATGTTCAAGTGGTATATTAACATGGTCATCCTTTACCAGGCGTTAACTGTTGTAACAGAAAACAATTTCTGGTTAAACACCAAGACATAATGGAATATAAATGTCTGATAAGACATCAAAGAATGAATATATCCTCAAATTTCCAGACCCTTTTTAAACAACAAAAAATATTAAGGTATGCTGTAAAGTAAATGTCTATAAAGTGAATAAAATATGGTAGTCCTTCATCAAAAGGCCAAATAATTACTCTAGCATACCTAAGGAAACAAAGTAAAGTGGCTGTACTAGGTGTTCTCCATTTGCCTCACCCAGATCCACCCTCCATCCTCTGCACTCTGCTCCACTCCCAGGGGCTGCCCCTCCAGACTGGACCAGCCAGGCTCACCAGGCTTCCCTTGCCCTCTGGCTTCCGACTGGCCAGTGGAGGAGGCATGACAGTGGGACGGGAGAGAGGTCAGGGTATTTCTCACAGTAGCATCCTCCTTGCTCAGCCACGGGCTGGTTGAGGGCGCATTCCTCTAGTGAGGGCCCTGTCTCTTTCCGGGTTGCTCTCCCCTACAGACAAATCTTGCTGTGCTCTGGTACCGTCTTCCTCTGCTTACTGCTTCAGGCCTAGAGGTGGTAACAGCATCTAGGTTGCAATAATGTACTGCAGTACTTTCTCAGGTTCCCTTAACTCCACCCACCTGTAAATAGTCTCTTCAATTACCCTTTTGAGTTTGCCGTCTGTTTCCTGCTACAACCTTGGGTCATATTAGATCTCTAGATCTCTAGATTAGATTAGATCTAGATCTCTAGATGAGATCTCTAGATCTAGAAGAGTAGTACTCTACAGGAGTGCCAATATCTCCTTTGCGAGCATTTTGGAAATTTGTTGCACTATCTTTGCGTTGCACAATGACTGGGGGATGTGGCCACCAGCACCATCACCTCCTGCCTGGATCACTCCAGTCCCATCATTCCCAATGCTGTGGCTGTTTTCCTTCTTTTTATTTTCAACCCAGCAAACAGACTGATCCTTTAAAAGCGTAAGTCATGACAACACTCCTTTGCTCAAAATCCTGTGAAAGCTCCTGTCTTACTCACAGCAAAAGCCCAACTTCTTCCATTGGTCCACAAGGCCTTGTAAGTCCCCAGCTTTTGCCAACCTCCACTGTCTCATCTTCTATCGGCCTTTGCCTCCCTCATTCTCACCTCATTTCCACAGCAAACTCCATCACCTCCTTCAAGTGTCTGCTCACAATCTGGCCTTCTCTTGGAAGCCCACCCTGACCACTCTGTTTGATCCTGCAACTTGCCCTCCCCCTCCCTACCTCCTGGTCTCTTTCCCCTGCTCTTCTTTCTCTTGTTTATAAAATCAACTCTGATGTTGGTCAAATAATGTCCCTTTTTATCAAGGTACTCAAGTTCTTTTGCTATGAGGCAACACAAAGCCTACTCTACCTTTTACTATGTGAATTGACACCATACTGATACAAAAATATAAGCTTACCATTTACTATGTATTATTTATTGAGCAGGAACAGTGCCGTACAATTTACATACATGATGTGATTTAACTCTTTCAACATCTCTTCATTGTAGGTCTAATTCTTCCCTTTGTAAATTGGTGAGATTGATTAAGTAAGTGGTCCAAGGTCACCTCACCAGTGACTGTGTCTGTTACTCTTGCTACTAAATCACTGTGCCACACAGTATACAAGTTTTTGGATAGAAATAAAATATTGCAGTCAGAAATCATACTGTTAAGTGAATAAGGGCTGGATATTAGAAGCTTAGTTACTTGTGGACCACATAAATAATAAACTAGATGGGTTTTCATGGAACGTGGGTGAGCATCCGCATTATGATGACTGAGGTCTTGAGCAAAAAGATACCTTAAATACTTCCCTCTTCATTGGTAATGGTGAATTGTATTCACCATTACTACTTATAAATGTTTAACTATTATTGGGTACCTAAGGATCAGCTATGAAACTCTATCTTCCCCAATATTCTACGGAATGTTGATTGTGCCTCATTAGAGAGCAAAGCCCACCCCCCCTCGGGTGATTATATGCACATCCAAAATAAAGAGGATTATTAATAATTATGTACTGAGTTCTGAACCATCCTAACAACAAGTTCAGTGAAAGTCCCTCTAGTCCTTCCTTCCTCTATTATCCCCAAGAATTAATTATTCAGTTTCCAAAATTCTGGACCATAAACAATTTGATGATTACTATAAAACACATTTGTGCTTGGCTAAACAGCAGTCAAATACAATTAGGTTATCAGAATATACTTCAAAAATTCGGAATTTATAAAACATGCCAACATCCTTTGTGTTCTCTTTACCTTCTGCTTTGTTTCCTTACCTGTATCAGGAACTACCTATAATAATTTTGAAAGTGAATTATAAGCTTAAAAATGGCTACACTGAGAAGATATTTTAGAGAATCAGAAAGAATAGCAGCCTTTCTATCAGAAAGCTCAGTTGCAGTTCAGGTTATGTAATAAACTGCCATTTAACCAGGCAGGTCATTTAATCTCCGTTGACCTCAAATTCCTTATCTGAGGCGAGAAACGGTTGTATCCATAAAGAGACCAAGCTGCTCTAAACATATAACATACATATAAATACTTCCGAGGAACTGGCGCTATTCTTTTTCTTCTTGATTTCTTAAAATTAAGAAACGTAAAAGCATCTACATATAAAAAATATTTTATCTAAAAAACGAAAGCCAAAAAGTAGTTAAAAACTCCAAACTTGTAAAGATCTCAGGGCCAGGCTCCAAATTTTAAGAACACTCAAGACAGGAAGGAAGAAGGAACTTGGGATGATCAAATAGAATGCTGTCAGCAGAACAGCTATATAATTCACAGGGCCCAGGGCAAAATGAAAACGTGGGGCCCCTTGTTTAAGACAGTGACAGCAGAGCATTTAACCAGCGGCAGCCCTATGAGAGCAGGGCCAGGTCAAATGCCCATGAAGCTGGTCCTGGCTTTGAGAGATACAGACATGATAGCTAAAAAGCTTTCAGTTTTTATCCCTGAACAAAGTGATCATGGTTGAAGTGAGTCATTGTCAGAAAGATATCTGAACTCTTATCCAAAACCCACTATTTTTCCAAATTTATCACAAGGAAAAGTCCAATAAAAAAATCAAATAAAATATTTTTAATAAAATATTTTTAGTTAATGGGACTTCTTTTATTTAATGTGACTGAATTGAATCCTCCTTTTTTTTTTTTTTTTGGCCCCTAATGACACTCGTACGTTTTGATCAACCATTTACCAGCTGCTGGACCCTAGTAGAGAAAAAAAGGTCACACAACTTTGATGGCTCCTGACTACCGATTACTGATATCTAAATGTCCTCAAGGCTACCTGTCAACTCCAGCATGTGCTTGTTCATGTTCTCTCCCTCTCCACTTCCTCACAAGGTCCAAACTTTCATCATTCTTGGTCCTCTTTCAAGCACTTGCCTCCCCCTTCCCCAATATCTACAAAAGCAAAATTAACTATACAAAAATAGAGGTTATTATATGGTTACCCCCTCAACTTCACACTACCCACCTACCACCTTAGCTGCACCTGTGTCTGTCTGAAACTCCACCCTGTTTAGATTTCATCCTGCTCCCCTTTCTTGAGAAGCTTTGACATTTTATCTCCACTATACCTAGATGTTCAATCTTTCCCATCCTCCAGGCATTCCTCCTCTGCATGTAAATAATTTCAAGTGCTTTTCATTTTAATTCCTCCCTCGATCCTAATTACAGCATTTTTTTCTTTCTTTTCACAGTCCGTTATTTTGAAGAAAACATATACTGTTTCTTTCCACTTCCTCCCTTCCCCTCTCGACCCACTTGCACCCGCCTCTCATTCATTCAGCCCATTGCCTAACTCCTGGTTCCTCAAATGGAGATGTTTTTTCTTGCTGTGAAGCCCAGCATGAACCGTGGCTAACTCAGCCTGAGGAAATGCTGGTCTACATGATTCCAAATCACCCATGAATTATTTCATGTAATTGAGGAATACGGGCATAAATTACATTATACCAACAGGTGACTGCAATATTAAATTTTCTATTTTAAAAGGGAAACTCTTCGAACTGGGTCTTTGAAATAGAAAAACAGTCTTGTAATGTTTTTAAAGAGGTGGAGACACTCTCTACACACAAAGGGCAGAGTGTCCTTGCCCTGCCGTAAATGTTTTAGCAGCTGTGGAAACTTTCAACAAAATTCACTTCCAGCAACTGAGAGCAACGTGCAAAAACTGGGCTTTTCATCGGGGAGACTGAAGCACTTACTAAAGAGATGAGGACTCCGTGGTACAGGCAGGGTCTGTGTGGCTCCTTCTCACAGCTCTGCCCATAAACTCTAATGTGGTTTTTCAGCCACTGCCACATACCACTGCACCTCTTAGGAAATCATGTGTCTTGATTTTGAACTCCCCATGACAGGAGTGCATCGAGGTGTGCATCGCATCTCTTTCTCCCCAAGGTACAGAGAAAATGATCCGATACGCATCCCCCTAGAACTTTGGGGGTTAAAGCTCCACCTATATTTAGAATCGCCTCCATCAAGGTGATCAGCAGTACTGTATATATGTGCCCTTTTCCCAGCTGTACAGAGGGTTCTGACTATCTGACACATCTAAGGTGCTTTGCTTTAAAAACCTGCATTCACCGACCTTTGTACACAGCAGCTCCATGCTAGTGTATTATATAGCAAGAGAAACTCAGGCTGCAAGAACTGAAAATTGTCCCAAAGGAGCTGTTTCTTTCCTTCTTCTGGGCAAAATAAAAATCTCAATGGATATTTGACCATTTAAGAATTCTGGGCATAGAAGTATACATCGCTGCATGTGATAGGAAATATTTCATCTGATGAAGTCCCCACTGTGGATGCACCGCACATAGTACTCAGTTTTATGCAACCTTCAAGAATTTACAGCACTTAGCTTTCTTTCATGATAGTGTGTTCATAATTCTGATTCAACAGTGGCTCTACTGCTATTATTTCATTTAACAAAAGAAACAGACATGTATTTATGACGATAGAAATTTTAATATGCATACATTTTGTAAATAAGTTGTAAAGTGTTCAATTTAATTCAATACAGGTTGAGTGTGGACCTACTAGGGTTAAGCATTGATTTACCTCGAGAGTGCAGTTGTGAATTTGGTCTAGAGTTTTTGTCCTCAAATATCTACATTTGTGATCACCAAAGTATATTTTCACTGCAGTGTCCCTCAATCTTCAGGTTTACGCTGTTTTGCTAACTTACAAGAAATGTACTTTCTGGAAGAGGCACTGGTTACCGACTAAGGAGCTTGTATACAATGAGGGTTCAGGCACTAACATTAGTTATTCAGAAAGCATGTGACCCTTGAGTTTCACCCCTTAATTCCACAAAGTTAACATCATTTGATTGATGACAGAATATAATAATCAGAAAAGGCATGTACTTTCCCCTATATATGTGGGCAAACAAAATAATACATGCAGAGTTATTTCTCTTAAATATCTGGCAAGGCATATGATTGATGGTTAGAAATTTTTTTGACTTGGTTAAGACAAAATTTAGCCCAATGTTAAAGCATGGAAAATGTTGGTGTAGGCAAAGCGGATAATATTCTGATAAAGCTTTAAAATCACCCCAGCACACAAACATGTTGAAATCTTACCATTAGGTTTCATGCAGTCTTTTCCCTGCAGCGAGCATTAGCTTTAACCCTTCAGTGCTGTTGCTGAATTTCATGAGGAGGGAGAGGGACTGGAGTTTTACTCAGAAGTCAGCTTTTATTTAGGTGGTGACTGTCAGTTTACGTGAGAGAACTGCAGTCCCACGTGTGTATCTGGTCTCAGCACACGATTTATAGACATGTATATGTCTTCTATAGCGAATCCTCAAACTTGCTCGGAAGGAGGTTCTAGTGTTTTACTCGTGTATGGTGATTTGTGTGAACCGTGCGCTTAAAAGATTGTGTAAATTCAGGGTGTGTCTCTTCCTCCTGTGAACTGTTTTTCTCTCAGAATGAACTCTGCGATGGCAACTCTTTCAGAGCACATAATTCTGGCATCCCTTGGGGTTTGCTTTCTACATGAACTGCGCGTGGGACGAGATGGCTATTTATTGTGTCTGACTTTCCGAAGCGTCTTAGAGAAAGCCATCACTGAGAGGGTTAAGGTATGTTACCGCAGCAGTTATCAGCAGACCAGCCATCTACCTTTGGTACTTACAGGAATTTTATGGCTCTTGATCATATTATCAAATTCTTCATTAATTTTTTTGTATTTTTCTTCAGTGCGTGGGGTGAGTGCGTAAGAGGAGTCGGGATCGGGGCTTTCACAGCCTTTGTTTTCTTTCTTGTTCAATGCCTGCCAGGTTCAGAGAAATACCAAGAGTAAAACAAATGAAAGGTGTTGCGAGTACTTACACACAATCTTTGCCTGCTGATCATTAGATCAATATCTTCATTAATTTTCCTGTACTTGTCCTCAGACTCAGGGCTGTGACCTACTGAATCGTCCGCATCGGGATCTGGGCTGTCACAGCCGTTAAGGCCTTTCTTTCTCAACGTCTGAAATACATAATTTGGAAAGTTCAAACCTAGACAAACGCTGTAAGAGACATTCAGGGGCATTACAGAAGTTCAAGCTGTCCAGTATTTCAGGTTATTACATAGGCTTTACTACACCAGGGAAAAGAAGCCACAGATAGAAACCGTGAGTCATTTCAATGAGAGTGCTCGCCGCCAGCTTAAAAAAATAAAAGGGAAATATTCCTTTTGCGACCTACATTCAGTCAATGCGCAAAGAGGGTGCGAGGGCTAAAGTTCTGCCATGCAGAATTCACGTGTTTCGAGTATCTCGTGAGAGACAATTACAGCAGAATACAAGTGAGGTGGCAAATTGCAACACTCCATCTTTCCCACAGAAAAATTAGAAGTCAGGACATTACACAATGATTTCAGAATCTGTGATGATGACAAAAGCAGAAATGTTGGAAACAGATCCAGAGTTTGCATTTAAAATAATGGTTGGCACTAATGGTGTCCTGCCCCGAGCCTCTACTTCTGATGCTCTTGACAGCATCAAAAGAGAACCCAGGTAGTATTCTCACAAGGCATCGATTAATAATGTTCAGACCCTGCGCTCACATGAATTGTTTGTTAGAGTTCTATATATGTGAGACTCTGTATTGAAATTTATAATATTGGGAAGTCATCTTCCTGAGGACTGACTGAAAGAATCGTCAAAACAGCTCAGCTTAGGGCTTCATTATCAAGAGCTGAGAAAGGAAGCCAGGAACACTGAAAATAGGTAACCAAGTCAATAACTACCAAACCAGCAAAAGTTCCTCCTGGTTTTTCAGCTGAGTAGGAATCACCCTGAGACTGTCTTCTGACACATAAAAGTGAAAAGTCAGTGCCTTATCTTGAATCTCCTGTCTCCTGGATGTAGGTCTGGTCTAGTCTCAGCTGTCACAGAAGGATAAATACTAACGTAACATGGTAACAGAAAAAGTATGAGTCAGGAGTCCTGAGTTTTACTTTCTTCTTTTTAAAACTGATGGTTGTCAACTTAATTGTATACAATTCAATTTACAGAGATAATGTTATGTTTTTCGAGATCATAAAACTTCTGATTAATCACACAGCTTGCCATGTTAATTATTAATAGACCAGCAACAATACTGAATTTTTCTGGTACTATCCAACATCTGTTATAAAGAGACGCGTACCTAAGTGTCTCTCATTAATAGAAAGTTCAGCAGAGCTCATCTTTATTGAAGACAGAATTCACATACAAATAAAGCAAAAGCTGTGACATCAAGCTAAGGAATTCAAAGCTGAGATAACACTCCGTCTTTAATTCATGCAATTGGGGAAAATAAATAAAACAACATGAGTTAAAAATGAGGTGTCAGTCTTAAAAATGTAAACTCCTTGGTTCTTATTAATGTGTAACAAATGTAACCTTATTTAAAATTAGTTTCTGTGGCACTGAAGATTTTTATTTAAAATCAAAAATCAAGAAAGCTACCATTTCTAATATATCTATGATACATTGAGGCTCTGTAAATATTTATTAATATTATAGTGGTATAATATAACAAATAAACATATGGTTACAGCTTATTATGTGGTAAAATGTTTGAATATTAAAATGACTATTTTGACACAAGATGATAAAATATACATTTACAATCTTGGGGAATTTATAATTGGTGGGGCCACCTGTCCCCCATGATGGATCATTTTTCACCCAGAATAAGTACTCTTAGAGGGTTTCTACAATAATACTATAAAAGACATCATAATACATGAGAATAATAATTTTATTTACTAACTTAACTTTCTGTGTTTTAAACTCCTTTTTAGCATTATCTCAACCACAAGAACATTCTTCTGAGTGATAACTATTGTATTATGATATGTTTCTGCTTTGATCTCTATGTATCCTTGAGCTTTTAAGAGTAATTTGTGAGTGTCTTGCATCATATTCCCCATATTTTTCATAAGAATTCATTTTTGTAGAGAAAAAATAGGTAAGATCAAGAAAATACTATCTGGTATTTTTCAGAAGTTATCTAGCTATATTTCTGTAAGCCACGTTAAGAATATTCTTATATAAACCTTTAAGTTAAAGTCTTACATAATGTTCATTTATAGTCTTGTCTAGGCAGTAGATTTTTTCAATATGCACCCGAGTCTTTTATCCAATACATTTTATTGTAAAAATTATAGTTGTTTTGATATGCAGATTTCTGACAACAGAACGCAAGGGTTAGGAGAAGCCTATCAACTGTCATTACAATCCATCTGGCACATACATGTGTGCTAAATATTCTTACAAAGCTTTCAGGGGGTAGATATTGTGTCGGGCTTATAAAAATTCAAACATCAATTACACTTTAGTGAAAGATCTCCACAAATATTAACTCATTATCTCTCACAAGTCTTCTATGAACAGTTTAGGTAAGCCTTGCACCAGGTCTCAAACCAGCATCGCCAAGGTGGTTTGGAGGCACATATATGTGCCTCCTGCCTGAGGCCAATGCGGAGCCCACCTGTCCCCTGCCCAACCTTTCCCGGAGTTGTGAAGTGAGGGATGCAGCCTAGTCTCTCTGACTCACATGTCACTACAGTACTAGACTGGATCCTGAAACACATTTTAAAAAATTAAGCTGTGGGAAAATTTTAAGCATGAAAATATGGTTGAAATATTGATACTTCTTAGATGTCAAATTTTAGTCAAGAATGAAAGTGCCTGTTCGTCAATAAAACACTTATTAGTTTATGAAGTAAAAAACCAATTAGATCAACAACCCATCTTGTACCTGAAGAATTATATAAACTGTTAAGCAAACAAAGCAAGTGACATGAAGTCACAAAGGAAACAGCAGTGTTTTCTCCAATAAATTCTTCTCGTATCTGACTACATTATCTTGCTATGAATATCACCAGTATTTAAGTAACGATGCAAGTTAAATTGCGTTATTTAAAAAAGAACGTTCTGAGATATACAAACCCAAAACCCGAACAGCAAATTAGTATTGAGTTCCAAATTCCCATAATCACATAACCAGAAAGAACATTGAAAAAATTGCTCAAAAATATTATCCTCAGCTGAGTGCTCGTATAACACATTTCTGCCAAGAACAAACGATTATGGTGGAATTATAAAGCTCTGAAAATGGAAGTGATGGCACAAACTTGAATACCATAGTGTGAATGTGGAACTATACGAGCAGTTTTATCTTTATTATATTAAAGCTCTACAGCTGTTTAATGATAACAAAAGAATTACTGTTAGATTCAGCCAAATCTGTCTTTATCACAGTAATGAATAGTCGATATAAACTAAAGGGCTTGTTAAATGGATAAATAAGCATTATTCCTTCAGGCCTTTCAACTAGCAAAATCAAAACCTGTGCTGTCGGCCTTTCAAAGATTCTCTGATGTTTTACAAGTGTCATTGGTCAGGTAATGTAGGCACTTAAATTGTTATGCTTTTACAGAGGCTGGAAGTCCTGAATGTATGTATCGTGCCTTTCAGCTGACTGACTACATTTTTGAAAAGATTTATTCTGTATGTCAAGATAAGGCAAGAGGTCTACTGAAACCACCGGCTTCCTCTTACTATGAATCTAAAGAAACTCTTCCCTCAGAGAACTCTGTAAATCTGGAGTGAGCCTGTATGCCGAAGTCAGCTTCCACGTGAGAGTGACACTTTTGGGGTAGATCAATTGACTGCAGAGGCTTCTGGGATATTCTCGCAAGGCAGCGATTGTCACACTGTGAGCTGACAATAGCCGCTTCCCAGAGAAGTAATTAGATTGACAGAAGGTGACATACTCCATACAATAGATGGGAAAAGGAGTCCAGACAGGTAAGCCAAAAACCACGTGGAATCTCTCCTCCCAGACATGTGGACATATGGACCCCGCATTATTACATTTGTTCATCAGAGAAACTTGAAATATGTACAAACTGATGATGATAGGTGACAGGTGCTTCAAAAATTCTAATGAAATAGATGTAGGGGAACAGATTCTATTTTGTTGCTGAAAGGAATTTAAATGAAAAAGAATGCCACATGGAGCTCTCATTTCTTGTCTTAGGCATTATGTTATCAACTAGAAAATCCTTTTCCTATACAATGGTTAAAACTGATTTTCCCTTCTCAATTACCATATTTTTAATAAAAAAATTTTCCCCTTTTCTTTCTTTAAAAAATTATTTCTTTTTAGTAAAAATAAATAACAAAATTATTAACCTTTTTCAACTATATGAAGCTATATATTTTATATTCATACCATTTAAGTAAAATTCAGCCTTTTTTGGAGAACCAACATCACAGATTAAAAGATTGCAACCACTTAATTTCTTCCCATGTCTGCAATCTCAGTCCTCAAGAATATATATTTTCATCATCATTCTTGTGCCTACCCATTGCACAGCAGAAATGTCAAATCCCTTTGTGAAAAACCCAAAATTACTCCTATTAACCTTTGTTAAAATCCAAATAATGGTCCTTTCTTGCACAGCTAGTATAACCCTTACTTCAGAGGGTTGATGTGTCAAGAACACATGCAGGAATTATTACTATTAGTTGCATGAATGTCGTGTTTGCACAAAAGCCACAGAAAAAAGACATCAACTTGGAAAAGGCAGTTTCCTTTCCTCTGATCCTGAATCATTTTTTTTTTTTTGCTTGTCGTTCACAGTTTTATGAAGATAACTGTCTGCTCTTAACAAGCTGAATAATCTTTTGAAAGTAGTAAATCCACATAGGAATAGGAAGCGCAGGTGAAATGGATCCTGCCTGTAAATGGAGTTTCTGAGGGTATTTCTTAAATGTGCTCCCTTATTGGTGGGCTGGTTCTCAGGCCGCTGCTGCTTCTTGAACCTTTAGTATTTGGGAAGTGGCTACCCAGAGGACTGTGCCCAGTGACTTACTTCATTTAAAATTTATTCAGCAAACAATTATCAAAACCCCACTGTGTGCCAGATACTGTTTTGTGCAACTCTTTATTAGAGAAGCAGCCAATACAAATTCAAACTAGAAAGCTCTGAACTGATCTATAATAGTGTGTGATTTTTTTGTGTGTGTGATTTCTAGCACAGATCACTTAGGCTGGGGGAAGATTAGGTGCCAGGAAATTTCTCCATAGGTTTTAAAAATCAAAACTGTAAGCATTTTAGATATTATCTCTCCCTGTTGCATCATAGTTCTCTTTCTTTGTTCTTATTCTAGAAATGAAAAGACACATTAAAATACTCTGAATTTAGTACAATCAGCAGGTAGACTTTAATTAGACAAGCAAATCATACCAGATAGAGAGTATGAAAAAATTAAATTTTATCAAAAATTATTCATTTATGGTAAAAATTTTAATAAGAAGTTGAAAACATAAAACCTTAACAATACCGTATTCCTCTAGGTTATTTAGTAACACTCATTCTAACCATATACTAATTCCTACCAGGGAAAAGATGGAAAGAGCTAGAGATTTTCATTGTTTTTGTTTTATACCTTTCCTCAAAAGACAATACTGGAGTTGAAATATTTTTCCACTGAATAATTTCTCATCTTCAAATAATGGAAATAAAAACACACTTTGAAACACACTTAATGTCTTTGAACATAAAGAAACATCCACCAACTATCTGTCTCCTAGTAGCCACGAATTATTTCAAATAAACATTCAGATGGTGATAGTTCACACAATTAGTGGTATTCCTGTCTGGATGAGACCACCAAGGATCACCGGTCCTTCCTCATGGCCTCCAGGAGGTGAGGAATAATGGTGCATGAGCAACATGCTTTCCGTACCTCATGTCCTTGCTCAAGCTGGGCTCTTTTTAAGAAATGAGTATCTGCCCCTCCTTCAAGGTAGAGCTGACGTAACATCCCCTTTCGTTAGATTTCTCTGATCACCTGGGCTGAATTAATTTCTCCCTCATTTATGCACTCATTTTGTTCTATATATTTTTCAATTATAGTCTTAATTACACGTTACTGATCATTTATGTGTTTGTCTCCCTCCGCTAGATTGGGAGGTCTTTAACAAAACGCTTTCCTTTATTCACTTTGGAGTTTTCACAATAGCGAAGTCTGACCTGGCCTATACAGGTGCTCAACAGACGCTAGCTGAATGAAAGGAACGCATTTCCACTTCAGTGTTAATGTATGCAGAGGTTTCTCCACTGTGTGTCTCTGGTTGGAGGCTAAGATGGTAGTGAGATCCAGACCCCTTGATACATATTTACTAACTGCTACTATGTGTTAGGTGTTGTCTGGTCCTCTGGATGCAGATACTTTTTCTGAATATAGGATTAAGACAATTTGTTTGTATGTTTTTCTCCCTGCTTCCATGAGCCTCTGGAGGTTAGGGATCATTTATGAGTCATCCTGTATTACCAGAACTTAGCACAGGGCCTGGCAAATGGTAGGAGCTCAATAAACGTTTGTGGCGTTAATGACAGATGAATGAACAGAATAGAAAAGAATGCTTAAACGTTGGAGGGACAAACATTAGTCTTAGTACAGCATTTTTGCAATTGCAATTTCTTTTTTTGCCATTTCATATTAGTATTTCACATTATGTTAAAACTCAGTATTTTATTCTTTTTAAGTAACTGTCAGAAATTTGCTATTTTTTAAAAATATACAACTTTGAATTTAGAAAGCAGTGCAGTATAAGCATCATTTGTACTACATATGAAACTGATTACGTCTCCTGAGTTTTATATCATTGAATGCATAAAAACTGGGGTATTGGTCGAAACATGGAGCCTCAGGAAAACTGAGCATTCAAAGAAATCTTTAAAGCAAGAAAGTCATAAACATATAATCCCAGCGTTCAAAAGGGCAGCAGGAAGGAGGGCACAGAATTCAGTATGAAAGGAGGAAAAAGGGAGTGGTACTGTAGGCAGAATGTAAAGGTTAGAAAAGGAAAAACAGAAACTTTG
This sequence comes from Lepilemur ruficaudatus, assembly GCA_963574885.1. Taxonomy (NCBI): domain Eukaryota; kingdom Metazoa; phylum Chordata; class Mammalia; order Primates; family Lepilemuridae; genus Lepilemur; species Lepilemur ruficaudatus. The sequence continues at coordinate 109,594 of CAUYRT010058008.1, read as the reverse complement.
TAGGAAAGAGCATGGGGAAACTTGTGAATGTGAGTCAGATACTATAAATTTGAAATAAGCATGTTTTAAAATTCTTGGGCAAAGTTCATCTTTTTTCCCCCATTCTTGGACGCTAGGCTACTGCTCCACTATTCTCCTGGGCTTTGACGTGGGTCTTATTCTGGGCCGACCTTTGCCTGGGGGAATTCATGGAAAATCAGGGTGATTCTAGGGCCAATCAGATGATCCAGGCTTCCTCAGGATAGGTCAGTGGTTTGGTGGTTTAAAGGATTCTTCCGCTAGACCTCTCCTGGAACATGGACAAGACATGCATCATGAGGCCGGGCTAGAATGGGACTGAGTTGAGGAAGTTTGGCACACATTAACCATGGAACACTCCCTGACATCCTGAATCCAGGAGACATCTGAAGTGAAATACTAAAGAGCATACAAGGATTCAAATGCATGATGATATTCACAGACAATCCTAATAATCTCTACAATGCAATTTCAAAAAATAAAGGCTGGAACACAAAGGATCAAACTGCAGGTGATTTTGAAAAACGGGCGATGTTAGTGATCTCTTAAATAAGGAAGGAAAATACAAGACAGAACTTTTAAACGAAGGTTGCGAAAGAGAGAGGAATAAATTAACAAAGATCAGGAAGCAGGTTTTGTGAAAGTATAAAATGTAAATGTAACTTCACATACTAACCTTTTTAGACTATGGCATTTTACTTGCAAATGGGTTACAGGGACAAAAAAAGCTAAATCTTGAGGTACTGATGCTTCGAAAATAATATGTTGGAGCACCCTTTATAAACCATTAATAACTTATTTTAACAAAAGAAGATGTATATGTTATCTTGGGTAATCAGAGTAAGGCCAAATCATTATTTTTGTTTCCGTGTAGGCTCTCGCCTAGTTGTAAAAGCCTTTTTATTCAATTGGAGTAAATGCGTGCATGATTAGTCATGTGACATGAGAGTTGCTTGCATTCTGCCCTGCCTCCACCCAGCAGCTCAGGGCTACCTTTCGCAGTCCCCACGCGTGCTACATGATTTCCCATGGTCTCTGCTACATCACTTCTTTTTCCATTTATTTTCTTGATTCCTCCATCCACCTGTCCCCATCTTTCCCCTCCTGGCATTGTTACTGTCCAGTTGTTTAAGCCAAAACCCCAGAAATCATCCTCGATTCTATCATCTCTTGACGCAACTATGATTGCTCTGTTATTGGGTCTCACATCCTTGGTCCATTTGTTTCCCGTCTTCCACCTTTCAGTTAATCTTCCTCCATACTTCTGGCAGGGTCTAATTAAAACACAAATCTAACTGTGTAGTAACTCTACACTTTTCTCTTTACAAACTATCGTGGCGCCCAATGGCCATACCCACTGGCTGGCACGACAAACTCTCCACCTGCCTGTCAAGGCTGTTTCCTCTCTTCTCCAGCATTCTGGGCTTTGGCCAAGGGGGAATTTCGTATCATTTACCAGGTCAGGTATGTCCTTTAAAGACAATGCTTGATGTCATTCATTCCTGTCTGGAATATCTTATTTACTCCTCCTCTCTCCTACACGAACTTCAGTCACGCCAGGACACCCTTTATCCAATGCTATCACTTATTTGGTGAAGCTTTTTCCTAAATTTTCTAGGCACTTAGGTACTCCCTTCTCTGTACTTTTATAACCCTTGACCTTTTTGTTTTTCATATGGGGTATATTATATTATAATTCATCTTTTAACATGTCTGCTTCACTATCAGAGAGTAAGTTTTATGAGGAATGGTCTCTAACAGGGTTTGGTTAATATATGTGGGCTCAGTCTAAGTTCTCAATAACTGTTCACTGGGTAAATGAATAAGCAAACAAACGTGACAGTCATAATTTCTAACAGTGACAGACTAATTGAAATAAGTTGGGTGGTCTCCTAAGGTGACAGAGTTATTTATTTGTTTTAATAAGATTATTATATAAAAGGTAAGGAACCTACCAGTTCCGGTAGGTTACAGCAATCTCTGTAATGAATTCACAATTGCTGCACAGAATATCCCTGTGGGAGCTGAGGGAACAGTGGAGGTGACACAGACTACACTATCTAAGGCACAGATGGTAGGATTTCTGTGTGCTTAGACCTGCTCAGAGTCCTGGGCATGATGGGCTATTCTTTCCAGCTCCCAAGACTTTTGTGCCTCTTGCTGCTCTAATAAACATTTTGGGAACCAAATATATTGCAGGAGACACAGTTGTGCATTCTATTCTTTATTTTTAGATTTCTCCCCCAAAACAAGGATATAACCCTTGATGGACTTTAAAGAATCTCTCTTAGTTGGGATCTCTAGTTTATCACCAGCTTATCAGAAAAGCAGAGTATACACAGAGCTTTCTGTAAGGCAATGTAAAATACAGATTTGAGGTTGGCAACTGATTAACTTGTGCCTTGACAATTTGATCATACCCTGAGAACCTGAGATACCCAAATCCTCATTTCTGAGATAGCCAGGGACTCCTGAGATGAAGGTTAAATTGTTTCCTTTCTAAAACCCATCTCCCTCTCTCCCGGCCCCAGCATCTGCCTGGCCAAAGAGAAGTAAAGAGCTCTAATGGGCTTGACCCTGGCCCACTGCTCTCCTGGGCTGGCCCTTGTCCTGGGGAACATTCTTGATGGGGTTTTCACAGCTTAAGTCACAGGACCAACATGCACCAATAACAGAGTTCGATCTGGGACAGTGACAAAAATACTTCACCAAGTTCTTTTCTATTCCTCAATTTCTTAAATGGCAGGTAGAGGAATTTTCAAGGACCAATTCTGGATTGTGAACACAGATTTCATTTATAGTATCCTCAACTTCTCCCCCCCCCATTAATACCTGACATTCAAACATTTTTTCTAATTGGTTTCTTTCTCTTTTTAATAAACCAGCCTGCTCTTCAACGAGTGGCAATAAGCCATTCTCTATTGAAACTTTTCACTTTGGTTTTGGTTATTCTATAGTGATCCAGCAGCAATGACGGGAGAAGATCTCTTATACTCCACCTCCCAGTTAGTACGCCCTGTGGAGACTCACCTGGATGTCAATTCTGAGGGTTCTGCCTGAGCCTCTGACATGCCATCTCAGAGACTGGTACTGACAGCTGTTAGCACATACTGCTCAGTACTCACATTGCTCTGCCATGTGAAGGAAACGAGGTATCAGGAATGCAGAGCATCACTTGGATTGTGTGCAGACAGTGTATAAGTCACAGCCACTGTGGCTGCTGGGGGAGAGAAGAGTGTCTACGTATTAGAACGAAGCTCCACAAGAGCAGAATCTTGGTCTTTTTCACCTCTGTATCCACAGCAACTTCAGTGTGTCCAGCACATGGATGACACTCAATAAATATTGTTAATAAGACAATAATGGAATCCAAGGCTGAAGCGACAGAGGTATTTATTTAAAATGGAATTACAATGGGATCTGCAAAAACATAGCAGTTACTAGGGTTTGTAACCAGGATACATGCTGCTTTTACCCTTAGCAACACTCACCCCTTCATCCCACCATCCCACATCCTCATACATGAATTTGAATTATAAAAGGAAAAAATTGAGTGAACGAGAGAGTTATTGGAATTAGCATGTCTCTTTTATGCTTCCCCAGAACTTCATAATAGACATTTATTTCGTATCATTGATATTTGTTTGCTTGTTTTTATCTCATTTTCTAGATTAGAGATTCTTGCAGACAGAAAGTCTCTTGAGGGCCCCTCTATCCTTGGCAACTAGCACAGTGTCTGACGGTAGAGTGTTGCAACAAGTTGGTTAACTCCTCTGGACATATGCCCTACAGGAGAATACTGCTAAGGACAGCCTGACAACATACAGGAAAGAGGCTCAGACAGACTAAGCACAAGCTAGTGGCTAGGAGTCCAAGCGTCCCCACCTGGAATGCTGAACCTTCTGTCTCCTTTTAGTCAGGTTTGTCAGACCCTTCAAAGGCTAGCAGTTTTGGTCTCTAGCCTTACGTGTATTACCTATCTCTTTTGACGGAAAATCTCATCTCTCCTGGGACTTGGTTAATGCAGTGTTAATGTTTTCATCTTATTGATTGATACATTGGCAAACTTTGTGTTTAACAGAGAGCATGTAAGACATAATAGGCAGAGGGTCACTGGTCCGGGCCAGGCCAGTTAAATCAGTAAGCAGAACACCATGGGGCTTCCTCAGACCTGGTCTATGGCCTGGTAACCAGGACAAACTCACTAGTGAACAAAAGGCCAGAAAGGCTGGCTGGAGGCCAGGGATATGGGGAAATGGCTCCTAACAGGTTCCAGGTTCGAAGAGTTGACCTAGAGATGTTACCCACTGGTCAGGGAACAAATCTCTATCTACCCACAGGGACATCAGACATTAAGGAAGTTCCACAGACTGAATCTGTAAAATGCACAGCAGTAAACTTAAAATGCCCTTATTTCTTTTCTGCAAATAAGTTTATATTGGTTTTCTACCTCTTATCTCTCCCATCACATTATAAACTACTTGTAGAGAAGGACAGAGTCTAACCCATTTATACTCTACAGCTGTCATTACCACACACCCAAGATGTGCATTGGTAATAAGTGGTGGATTTTATGTTCAATTGCTTTCAGTAGCTGTCCAATAAAAGAAAGTTTGGTAGGTCTTTTTTTTTTTTTTTTTTTAATGATCAAGGAGCTTCAGGAAAACAAAGGCGCTTAAAAATAAATGTGCTTCAAAATTCTCAGGCAGTTTCTCAGTCTCAGCCCTCTTCTTAAGGCTTTTGCTGCATTTACCAAACACACCAACATCATCCCAGGGGCTTTCTTTATTTAAACTTGTGCTCCCTGCAGTCTTACCGCAGTTCTTCACGCTGCACTGCCACTGGGTGCCTGCCTCTGTCGCCGCCAAAGACCGTGCTCCCCGAGGGCAGGGCTGTGTCTCTCATCCGGGTATCCCTAGGAACTAGCAGAGCACTGGGCCCTTAAATTTTCATAAATTAATGTGAATTTTGGATCCATTAATCAAAAGGCCTTTATTTACTTTCTTAACAATATAACCATTTCCATCTGGTACCAGAAAAATAGCCAATCGGTATTTCTAGGACTGACGTCAAAAGTGCCAGTAGCATTTCAGAGTTAGGACTCTCAGCTCAACTTCCCACAGGGACTTGCCCTCTAGTTTCCTGGCTCATTTGTTACTGGGGGTTGCTGTCTCCTGGACTCACACTGTAGGCCCTGCTATTTTACAATATTAATAGTCAGGTTCCTTTCTCATTAGTCTAGGCAATTATGAATTGAGTGTACGATTAGAAATAAACAGGACACAAGTCATGTACAAAGAGATTCTGAAAATACCTAATATACACTGCCATATGGCACACTGGGATCTTTCTTTCTAGATTAAATAATCATAAATGAAATATAAATCCTAAGAAATGTTTTGAAAAGCCTAGTATTACTGATATTCACATGCTAATCAAGCCCTATACAGACTGTTACCTTCTTATTTTAACGGCAGGTCAAATTTTTCTAAATTTATTTTCAAATTAAATTGACTAATAATTAAAATCAAACTCATTTTAATTTATTTTACTTATACTATGAATGTTATCTGTGTATAGATCCATGGTCCCAGAATCATAGTCCCACTTGTAGATCACGAAATCCCATTTCCCATGACTTCATATATTACACAGATAATATATTTAGGTTCCACATTGTCACTTTGGATTTCACATGACGCTACAAAAGCTAGAGAGAGCACTGAGAAAAGAAAAATGTAAAGGAATAGAGAGAAAGAAAATTTTGTGGTTCATGTACATTTTATTTCTTTCTTTCATTTTAATCCACTGACTACGCCCTCAGTATAATCTTAAAGCAGAGCAATGGGGGCATTTTTGGCTCATTCCTAACTTTCAAAGGAATGAGCCTCACATTTCACCATTATATACTTACTATGGAGGCTTTTTATTGATATTGTTCATAAACTTAATGAAATTTTTTTCTATTCCTAGTTCACTATGAATTTTTATCAAATCTCTTCTGCTTTTATTTTGATGATCATTTCATTTTACTTTCTAAATTTGCTCAGGTAAATTTCACTAATGAATTTTTAAATTGTTATGTACTTGCTTTTTCCCATAATTAAACATTAATATCATTTGTGATTGAAAAAATAATAATTGTATACATTTATGGGATACAATGTGATGTTTGATATATGTGTACAACGTGGTGTGATTAAATCAAGCTAATTACCATATCTATCCCCTTGCTTATGTTATCATTTTTTCGTTAAACATTTGAAACTTACTCTCTAAGTTATGTTGAAATATACATTATTATTGACCCTAGTCACCCTGTTGTGCAATAGCTCTCAAAACCTGTTCCTTCTGTCTGTCTGAAACTTTGTACTCTTTGGTGGACAACTCCGGTTTCCCTCCCCTCCTCTTCCCTCCCAGACTCTGACAACCATGTGTCTACTTAGAAAATGTTTTAAAAAAGGAATAACAATGAGAGAGAGAGAGATTATAGATAGGTTAGATCAATTTTGGAAAGGAGAGAGGAAGGAGGGGAAGGAGAGAGGGAAGGAGGGAGGGAAAGAATGAGAATGAGTGAGAGAGAGAGAATTTGAGGGTGGAGTGAAAGAGAAGGAGGAAAAAAATAATCAAGTGAGCACATCAAGTGATCCCTTGGTACGTGAGCTGGCCGCTCATTGTGTCTGGGCTCAGCACTTTATGATCTAACATAAAGCTTTATCACAGGCCATCAGCAATTTTGTTCATCCTGATATCCACCCCAGGCAGCGGCTCGGCACCTGTTGTCTAACTCGGTAAGGCCAAGTGCAGGCTGCCAGCCGCACGGACCGCTCTGTCCTCTGTCCCTAGATAGCCTTCTCTGGACAGTCTCTGTATACTTGGGCTCCTGGATGCCTGCTTTTGTAGTCATGATTGTTTCAGTAATTTCAGGCATTATCAGTGTGAATGTACTGCAATCTCATTTTTAAGTTTGGGATTTCAAATTCCTTAACTTACGAAAGCTCAGTGATTTTGTTAGTTCAGTGGGGAACTTAATAGTTTTCATTTGCACAATCATTTCTTCCATATTCTTCATTAGGTAATTATAAAAACAACATTACTTCTTCTACGGCAGGAAGAGGAAATTAAACCAGTCTTCCCTCACTATCAAAATATTAATTTTCTTAATATTTTAATTGAATCCATTCCTCAGAAATAACACCTACCATTTATTGAGCATTTATATGTGCCAGGGACTGAGCCTGTGGCTTTGCATGGATCTTGTTTTAATCCTCAAAAGCCACCCTTGCACTGTGATTGCCATGCTAGAGGGGAAGAAAAAGAGGTATGCAAACTGGTTCAAGGACTTGCTAAAGTTTTCAAAGTTAGTTAGTGATAAAATCAAATTTATGAACACATATATGAGCTCCAGAGTTTACTTTTTTAGCTACTGAACTATTCTGCCTCTGCAAGCTTGTCCAATTATAAAGATTGCCTAAACTATATCATGTATCTTTTGAACACTTACTCTCAGCTGAAATTGCTGAAATACCTGACAAATCTTATTTTTTTCATAAAGGGATATATTTGTAATAGAATTAATTTTCTGATGAATAATCTTATCTAAAATGTTTTTCTTTTTGTTTTACTATAATACCCACTAAATGGGGGGGAAGGTCTTTCAATAATATTTAAGTACTATTATTATATATATATAGTATATATTTTATATATAAATATATATAGTATTTATATATATAAATACCATTATTATAATAGTATTTAGTAGTATTAACCACCTAGTTAAAATCATGCCTAGGTTGTAGAAACCCTAAGGAAAAGAAAGTTTGCTAAATCTTTTCAACTCCTACATTCTGAAGACCAAGGAAGGAAGTCCTTTCCAACATATAGATTGTACCTATGTGAGTAAAATGAAGTGTAGGTTATTACAATTATTAAATACTAGCAAGAATCTTAAGTCTCTGCTGCTAAGAAAAAAGTTGGCTTTTTTGGGGGGGCCCATATACTCTTCAGATTCACAAGCTAACTGCTCACGTCGTCACTTCAGTTTGTTTGCACAGGAGAGGGTGGCACAGGCTGGTCACCGTGAGATTACATTTTTGCTAGGGTTGAGGGGATTGGTTGAGGAAACAGAAAAATGTATGCTTTTAAGGAGAAACTATTGTTTTTCACTCGGCAAAGCTATGGGATCATGGAGAAATCTTGTATTTCCTATAAAAATTCTTTTCTAAATCATGGATACATAAACTCTTTCTTTTCCTGTTTGTTCAAAAAGATGTGGATCACACTGTTACTTTATAAGCTAGGTGAGAGAAAAAGTAAAAGAAATGACTGTAAAACTTTTCATTTTTTTTCCCCAAAAGTTATGAGGAAGACATAATGTGATGTGATCTTAAGTGAGAAGTTCCCAAAGTCCCACGGAAAAGGCGAAAACTAAAGGAGAGCTTCAAGAACCACAAAGACTTGGGTTTTGCATCTTGCCAGAAAATCTGCACTGTTGGTAAAAGCCTGAGGTAGCGCTGGCAGGACCTGACTCAGCAGAGAAAATGCCACCCACAGTCACGGACTCTGCTTCCGCACTAGTGGAACACCCCCTGTTTTCTCTGGAGGTTTCCCACAGCCAGGTCAATACCCAAGTCTCTCAGATGGGAAACAGGATTTTTTGAAAATTGAAATTAAACAAAGTTGTGTAACATTTAAAAGAAGCTTGCAATTATGATGTTTGGCTTTCTACATGGGCTTCAAGTCAATTTTCTGTTGAATAAATAATATTCACCACACATTAACCACCTAATAGTTTTAAAATGCCTCCAACAGCCATCACCATCGTTCTGAATAGAATCTCACTTTTTTTTTTAAAGATCACTGTGAAAAGATGAGGGGAAACAGAACCATTAAAAAGAGGAAGCAAAACATGGTTCAAAGTCTGTTTCCATGAGGTAATGCACACTATTGACTAATAGTCAAAGGAATCCAGTCTATTCCGAGATGAAGTATGAGGTTAAGGCAGGTGGCTGGCAGAAGTTAGAATCCACCCGTCCCATCACTTTATGGTTGAAGCTAAAGAGATAGAGAGAAATCAATGAAAATTTTTTTTTGATCTGACACAGGAACTTGCGCACAGTAAAATGCAAGTTATATATCTGAGTTCATCGGCTGGAAACTGCCAGCCTCACATTAATTGTACGGGTATGTGAATGTGTGTGTGTGTGTGTGTGTGTGTGTGTATACAGCATGAAGCTAAGAATTTTGAAAGAATTTTAAGAATTATTTCTGGGTAGATGTACTTCTGCATAGATATTTTAATCTTTTTATTCTTCCTTTTCTTCCAGGAGGAAATATTTCAATACAGTAATTTGGACCCCACAAAAATTTGGTTGCTTTATGTTAAAATGTTTGCAGACTGAATGGTGGTTTCTAACAGAAAACTAAGTTCTTCCCCTACTCATATTGCAACAATTTGCTATCATGTAATTTACTAGTTTTTTTAAATATAAATAAAATCTCTCATATTTGTAAAAACTCAGTTGCAGAGAGTGCTGAAATGCTGCCCTGTTGCTTCCGATGCTGGCCAGCAAGTGGCTTGATCGCAGCAGCCAGAGAGCAGGTGCAGAGTTCAGAATTGCAAATTGGTTACACCTCTTATCAGTAAAAGTAGGGCTCGGATGGCCATCTTTTCCCAAATCACAGTTCGTCTTTGCTAAGCCTTCACCATGAGAAACAGGTGTGGTTCAGAACAAACATCAGCGGTTTAGAAATGATATCCTTTCCCCAGTAGTGATATACATTGTGGGTATCTGACTAGAATATTTAAAACACCTGTTCACCTGGAACTAAGCCAAATGTGTAATACGTTAGCGTGTGCTTGGCTCACTTCCAAGAGTATGTATCATTGCTACCATCAAAATACTGAGGGAGCCAGGGCAGAGATACTTGAAAGTTTCACCCTAGAAGAAAGGCACAATATATACACTTTATTGTTAACAATATCATCATATTAAGCACTGTTGACTGGCTAGTACTTTAATGAAATCAATTATTTAATTTTGTGTCAGAAAAGAAACAGGCAGCATAGGGACCCCTCTTGCCTTAGCCTTGCTAATTACTTTCATTGTCTGGAAAACTCCATCAACCACCTCCCCGACCCTCCTTCCCTGCCTCTCTCTTTCTCTCTCTCTCTCCATCTCTCACTCTCTTGCTCTCTCTATCATTGTCTAACTATGCTCTTCGTTGGATAAAAAGTAGTTCAAGGGGGACACCAGGGAATAAATTATATCTAACTCTCTCTACCAGAGTTCACCATCAGAACCTGGGACAGCCCTCTGTTTGACAGCCCTCTGATTTCCCCTATTTTTTTCCAACTCTGTTTTGACTTAATAAAATTACTTTGTGACTCCTAGTTTTTTCCTCTCTCTACCTTTTCCCTAGTTTTAAAGTCTGCATAGTGAGGATCTTACCTCTGAAGAATTTCATAACTTTGTTACACAAAAAATAGATATGCATGTATTATGTGTAATAATTGACAACATGACATTTTTTAAATGTAAGCACAAAATATACTAGATTTCAGTGTCCAAAGTATGTGTGTATTTATATATAAAACAGAGTGCAAGTTTAAAAATTTTGCCTAAATTTACATATGCAAGAAGCAGCAGCAAGGAAGGAAATATGTGTATGAGATCATGTACCCAACATGTGCTAAAGGCTATATATGTACATTATGTAACTTACTTACAGAAAAGCCAGAAGTGAGGTTTATTATCCTTATTTTACTGCTTAGGAACCTGAAGTTCAGTGAAAATCCAGAACCTTGACCAAGATCACAGAGTTTATGAGAGGTGTAGAAACCAGGTTTGTCTGACTCTGAAACTTGTGTCTGTCCCTTCTCCTGTGCCACCTTGTCTAATCTTGAAAGGGCTGGGCTTTTAGATTCTAGACATGAAGGTGTAAGGTTAGAACTTCTATACTTGGCAGGGTTGTATCGAGAATCCTGACCTGTTTATGTGGTCATTAAAAGGGCACATAATTCATTAGAAACTTCTGAATTTATAGATTTTGATTTATTTTTCAATTTAATCTAGAGAAGCTTATATAGTTTAAAATAAACTTCCTGAGGCCTCTGTAATTTGCTTCTTTAATACACTACATGTGATAAAAAGTCCTCGGTCAGAGAAGTAAATGTGCAAATTGAAATTATACGCATATTTTAAAAGCAATTTGTTTTATGTTATAAATATGTAAGTATAGTGAAAGGTTTTAGCCTTTTTTGGCACACGCACATACACATATTTATAAAAATTAAAATGCTTTGGCACTCCCACTTCTTACAACACTTTTTACTGCTTCTATCTAGAGATAGTTACATTTTCAGCAGAAACTTCTTCCAGAACTGGTTGTCATTATGCTCTTCTCCTGGTGTAGACCATAGGTTGTCCTTCTTGTACTGCTGTATTGCATCTAATTCCACACCAAATATTCAGAGTGCCTCCTCTTCCTCACTGACTGTGTCATCTCTCTTGTATTTCTTTCTGCATGTGACCATTCTATTCGTATCAAACTAGTATCACACCCTCAGTTTCTTTTTCTTGTGACTCTTTGCATAACTGGTCTTTTGACAGGCTTACCAACATCCTTTTCAATTCATATCCATCATTCTCAATTTGACTTGTTTGAGCCTAAAAATGACTATCATGGCTGCCTTTCCTGACTTTTTAAACTCCTTCTTCCCAGCAGTTATTACTTGATCACACAGAATCAGCAGCAGCAGCAGTAGCAGCATTACCATCAATCTTACTATGTGCCAGATCCTGTTCTAAGCATTTCACAAATGTTCATTCACTTAATTCTCATAACGGCTGTGTATGAGGTACTGTTATTACCCCTATTTACAAATGATGGCGTTAAGACAGACAGAGTCTAAGTGATTTCCACAGGGACATACAACTAGGAAGTGGTGGCGATGGGATAAGAACTCATCTATCTCCTGAGCCGATGTCCCCAACACTATGCTATGCTGCCTCTCCCAAATATCTCATCGTCCTCATTATGTTGCTTTGCCCAGTTGATTCCCACGTGTATTTTCTACCTTCACTGGATTGTGAGTTTCATGAGGTCACAGACCATGTCTTCCAAACTTGCATCTCTCCTTGCACCACTATGGAGTTCCGCACATTCTAGGAATCTAATAATTATTGCTTGAATAAAAATATCTACACATAAAATGGGAAGTAAAATTCTTAAAAAACACATATTGAAAGGTCACTTTTAGATCTGAAGGTAAAAATATAATTACAATTTTGCATGCATGAATTAAATCCTTCACAAAATAAATCCAAATGCATTGATTACTGATAATGAAATGGTCACATTAGTTTCTTTGCTCTTCTATTTGACAGTTCTCAACTATCATTCTAAGCATTTGGTACATAGAATAAGCAAGCTTCCTCTTGTTTAAGCCAAACGGCCTGCATTATTTTGGCTTCTATTACAGATAAATAATACCGTAGTCATTTCAAATTCCAAATGATTAGGAGATAGTCAAATCAATATCACCTACATAATACATACAAGATGATGCGAATTTTATAGCAAAGAAATTAATAATTAATTTATATCTGTTTACTGTAACAAAAATTTGTTGTCAGCTTTTTTTGAAGTTTAACAGTACTTGAGCCAACATGGATAAATTATATATGAAAATATCACTGTTTAAGGTAAAAGTGATGTTAAAATAATTATATTACTTAATATTTATGAATGTTATATAATCTATTATATGTAGTATATCACACACTATCTTTTCTGTTTGATAATCTAGTATAGCTACTATAGCTCATATTACTATTATATCTAGCAATATTAATTTTTTTATTTCAGCAATTAAAAAAGCCACTATTTTCCACATTACAAAGCTTTTGCTGAAGAGTCAGAAATGAATAATATCTCAAAGGTAATCATTCCCCAAATTGAATTTATTCTGCATAGCACAAATGACTCAACAATGATAATTTTGTTTAAAAAGTGTGCATGTAAAAGGCTTTGTCCCTGCAATATAGCTCTAAGTGGCTCACTATCTAGGTTGAAAATGGTTTTGCCGGGTTGTATGTCCTATTTTTCCATGCCTGCAGTAAAGATACAATATGGGAATTCAGCTTGGTAATTACTAATACACCACACAGACACAATTACACCCTGTGTGCTGCATAAAGGAATCACTTGTGGTCTGCATCCATTACAAAGAGCAGTAGGGGGCCAACAGGCAAGACGACAAAATTCTTTACAAGACGGAAGGAGAATAGAAGAGTCGATGTACACAGATACAAGGACCTTGATTCTTCTAGCAATGATTTAAGCCTCTTTCCATCAATTATCGTCCTTTGTCTCAAGAGTCTTATCACCAGCAGCATTACAGGAACTGAACGTAACAATGCTCAGACCCATATAACCCCATGAACTGTGCTGACATTTCCACACCCTGTTGCTATGTTTGACCTGGTTATTCAGATTACTTAAGCAAAACAAAATAGGGGAGAAAAAGTTGTCACCATTGCAAAACCTGCCTCTCTCTCTCTGTCTATATATATATATATGTATGTATTTTTTTTTTTTTTTTTAGGGCTTACTCGGAATTCCATTTCTTGAAACTGAAAGCCATCCTGCTCTCAAAGTGTTATTTTTCAAAGTAGTTTCTACTCCATTTTAAAAATTAAAAGCAAAAATGTGCTTGGGTGAAAATTATAATTGTAAGAAAGAGACCACATACTAGTATATCCGGGGGATATACACTGCACAAGAGAATTTCATGTCTAAGGGAGCTAACTAAAGTGAGTCAGCTGCTCTCTTAAGTTACAATGAGTCACAGGAATAATTTTCTTGCTGTGAAACTCTTTAGAGTTCTGAGTTTAATTGCCAGCAGTAAGCAGTTTTTTATTATAACAGAGTTTCCTCTGTTAATTATTACATGATGTATATTATTTTATAATACTTTCATTTAAGATGCTCTTTTAAAATACATCTTACAATTATGAATTTTTAAGACCTTAGGAAAGTTAGTTATTTATGGCAGTTTGTCAGGTTCCGTGAAACAAAGCCTTGTCTTTCAGAAAATGTTTACAACCTACGAGGGGAAAAAAAAGTATCCTGGGGCTAAAATGTTTATTGGCACCTAGAAGTCTGAAGAGAGAGTCAGGCCTGTGGTTTTTTGAGGGCACTTTATCATCGCCAGCATTCTCAAAGGTTTCTCTGAATGAATAGAACTGGATTACTCAGCCTTCTATTCCACGCCTAGTCCTCTCCATTTTCCTTGGCACGACTGAGAGCCAGGCTATTTTTAGTTAAGCAGTTTTCTATTTTTAGACAACTACCAGTTAGAAGACATTTGCTAGGGAAAAATTAAAACACACACACACACACACACACACACACACAAAGGGAGGAGGGAAAGGAGCTTCCCTCCACATATTGTGAAGCAGCCTTCAACCTGTAACTCCAGGCATTTCAGCTGCTTTCAATCTTGGAAAAATAAAGAAAAATTCAGAGTTCAGGGTTTTAAAAATAAACCTACCCTCTGGCAAACAGACCAAAATACAACAAGCTGTTACTATGTGAAACAGTGACTATGAAAACAAAGAACATTCTCCAATGATTAAGCTGAGAGAAAAGTTGAACGATTAGGTTATAAGAATGTTGCACAGGCATGTAACAATTTTCCAGCCTCTCAGCCAGATGTATCATGTTTTAGAATTTAGAAGGAAGGGAAAACCCTCATCTATAAAGTTTAAACCTAAGATGTGGGATGCAACTTTTAAGGTTGAACCTTTTATCAAACTTGAAGGCAATTACATTCACTGCATTTTTCTAACATTTTACTCTATGAGATTTCTCTAGAAATTATAACCATCTGTTTACAGAAAAATTGTACATTAAAAAAATCCAGAGCCAATAGAAAACAAAAATAAAGGTTGCTACATATACATACTACCTATATATATATGTGTGTGTGTATATATGCATTTAATGTCTATACATCATTACATTTGTTAGTCTCAGTTTTGCTTCAAATGGGAATAATTAGGAATGACTGGCTTAGTATATCAACTTATTCTGCTTATCATTCTAGTCCATGCCTTCATCTAAAAGCCACCATGAGATGTTTTCAAGTGCTTGCAGTTGTAGTAACTTTCTTTCTCCTCTGTTAGCCCACTGCATTCTGTCTATGTCTTATCATGGTTCAGATCACTGGGAATCATAGTCACAGATGCATCACCAGTAACTAGCACAATGCTTGGCAAATGGTCTTCATGTTCACCAATATCTATTGAATGAAAAGAACAAATACTGTGTATGTTCTGTCCACACTGGGCTACTGGCCCTGGAGGGCAGTGAACACGTCATAATCGTTTCATTTCCCAGGGCACTAAGCACAATGCCTTGTACATAAACTTCATAAATGCTTGTGGAAAGAAAAAAAATGAATTCACTGACCTTTGTTAGATCTTAATTTATGTAAAATGTTGTGGTTATTTATATAACAATGCAATATTTATTAAATTATATGTTTATTAGTATAAAATGTTATATAATCCCAAATCAAGAATTTGCTGCTTCTCTCTCCTTTGGTTAACTTGCTGTATTCTTCGATCTTTCCCCTTGACTTGGAAAATAAAACAACTTTTACAACTTAACAGTTTACAATGGCCTTTGACATCTTCTATAACCTGCAATCCTCATGCCAGCCTTGTGAGGAACTCAGGGTAGACAACACTAACTCAGGGGAGGATCTTGAAGCCCAGCAAGGTTCTGTAACTTGCCCCAGGTTAGAGAACGAGTGTGTGACGTTGCCGTAACTAGAACTGAATTTTTAATCTCTATCTTTCCTCCAAATCTGTGGGGCTTTTGAAGTCCTGTTTCCTAAAAGTGAAATTTAAAAGACGAACTTTCTTCATAATGCTTCAGCAATATTCTTCAGAAAGATCGCCATGCAGCTTTCTTTCTCCCCACATTAAATTAATTCAGAACCACCACAGTCAAGGAGAACCAATCCTGAAGTCTGGATGCAGATAAAATTCCGCACATACCTAATTAGGAAAAATCAGAAGAAACTGTGTGCACACACGCTTGTTTCTTTTCTGTTGGAAAAGTTCAGAACGGACCTAGCTTGTTTCTACTCCCTGACTACTCATCTTTCCCACCCTTCTCCGTGTTTTCTTCTTCCTCAGAGCAATTTCAGCCTCAGTGTTCCCTGCATCCTCTCGTCTTGCTCCACAAAATCACATCGACTTTAACAAATATTCTGTTCCTTGGAGTAAATGCTGACTGAGTGACTCAGTGTTCCTGGTTGGGTGTCTCTACCCTGGCGCAGATCCTGACACACAGTGTGCGTGCTACAGACGCCTGCTGCAGGAAGGCAAGGTAAAATAGCCACTTGCAACCTCTCCAGTTTACATGTCCTTTATTAGGTAGTAGCCATCAGCCGCCACGCCAGTTATCTGAATGAACAAGAGCACTAGATTCACCCGTTTCAATGTTTACTGTCCCATAGAAGGTTTCTTCCATGATGGACAGTTCTATATGGGAGCCACTAGTCACGTGTGGCTATGGAACACTGGAAATGTGGCTAATAAGACTGAGGAACTGAACTTCTAATTTTATTTAATTTCAACTAATTTCTATTTCTATAGCCACATGTGGCTACCTTATTGATTCATGCAGATCTGTATCATTTCATCTGAAATCTGGTTATATTATCCAAAGAGAATTCATAATGACAGAAATTACTGCATTTAAAATTGTCATAACATAGTTGCTAAATATATCATTTCTTTCTAAATGTGTAGTGTAGCCTTGAAAGGGGTTAGGTTTCTGGAATTAAAAAATAACAGAGAGTGGTGTTGGTTTTAGATTAGTAGCTCATACTCAGGGTAACTCTGATCTCTGTTTTTCTCTCTAAGAAATGGTTTCCTTGAGGTCATAGTGATGGCATCTGTGTATGACTAATAAGTCATTTGCATGCTATTTGGAAAAATAAAAGTATCTAATTCAGAAATTGTGAAATAGGAGTTACTATTATTAATTCATATATTTGCTTTTTTGTCATCATTTTTTTTAGATGTGGGAGAAAAAACCAAACACCCATTGTACAGTTTACTGTTTACAGTGTTTCTTATCTTAGAAAAGAAGATCTAAGTAGTTACTGAGTTTATTTACTAAAACATAAAGATAAGAGATTTAATTGATATGAAGAGGCTTTCAGAATCTAATTAACCTCCCAGTTAGTCATTAACTCTATGACCTTTAGAAATAATTGACAGAATTATTTTTTTCCCTTATTCAGAAGTTTCCAGGTGGCTAAATTTCAGGGCAACACAGAATACACAAGGCCATTGAGACGTGACTGGATAATAAGCCAAATAGCTATTGGTAAAATGGGATATATTTCTGAAAATATAATCTATCTACCTAATTTGTTGTATATATATGCAGCATTTACCTAATTACAGTCCTTCTAATGATTGAGTTTTATTAAGTCTTTTCCCAGAATGTCCTAAGGATTATTTTGAGCAGGATGGTAATGAAGAAAGTACAGCTGCCACTACCCCTCTGCACCTAGGGCACACAGGCACACGCCCATCACACCTCCTGACCGAGTCTGGACTTAGAATCTTCCTCAGTGTGGGCTCCAGGCAGCCACTGCCAAGCAATGAGCACTCACAAAGGAGGGGACCAGGCCAGGAGAGGCAGCGCTCACAACCAAAGTCACTCACCTCACTGAGTCATGATGGGCCTTTTGTATCACACTTCCAGAAAAACCTAAGTAAGGTACTCTCTTTAAAGAATTAGTTTCACTGAATATCATTTTTAAGAAACTATTTTATGGTTTGATCTAATAGATTTTGAGACAAAATCTATTTTATGGTATGATTCTGACCCTCAGTAAAATAAATGGTCAATAGATGTACTTTCAAACTCTATGCTGAAGGAAATGAATGTTTGGAAAGTGAAATCTAGATCCCTCTAGATCCCTCTAGATCCCTGCTATTTGACGTTTGCTTCACAGGCCAGTAAGCATGAGCATCACCTGAGAGAGCTTGGGAGAAATAAAGAATGCTGAGCCCTGCCCCACAGAATGCAAGAACCCCCGGTGACTCACACTGGGCCATAGGCATTTCGTTTGAGACCCAGGGATCACCCTTGCCAAATCCTGGCCAAAGCCCCAACAGGCTTCTTCTCTCTTTTCCAGGAAATCAAAGCACTCTATGTTGGTCTGTAGGTCCTAGACATTCCACCAGTGGCGCAAGCAATATTTCTACTTGGCTTCCTGTGTCTTTTTATTTTTTTCTGATTTAGGAACAATATTCATCTCTGGTTCACTTGAAAGAGTCTCACTTATATTATTAGAACACATCTGACTTCAACAAAGAAAAATTTGTAAATTTTATTTATACTATAATGATCATCAGTAAGTTGATACTATATTGACTGTCCACAATGTGCCAGATGTTGAGCTGGCAGCTAGAGTTACAGAGATGAACAAAACATTCTTATGTCCTTCAGGGAAGGAAAAGAGATTTGTAATTAAAACAATAACAACAACAACAAAAACACAACAATGGAGTAAGGAAATAGAAATAATAAACACTCCTTCAATGACAAGAGCCATAATCTTTTATTCTGACTCTAGGCAAGACTCAGAATTATTCCTAAAACTTTACTTTTGAGTATTTCATGACTGTATATTCAGGAACTAATCCTGAGGAAGTAAGAATATTCAACTCTTTTATATCTTATTTGATACCTTTTAAAGACAAATAATGTTACTTGGGTGCTATCAATGGCTGGAATGCAACCTTTGGTCCAAGTTCCACATCCCATGAAATCTGTAAATATCATTCAAAATGGACAATTATGATCCAGGCTCTATATTTTTCCCCTTTCACTTCCAGGCATTGGGAATGGGGGAACCACATAAGGATTTTAGTTTGCTCTAGTTCAAGAAGGTTCATGTAAAATAACGATGATGATAAAATAGTAATGATTAATACTGATACAGAACTTGTATTACTGACAAAAGGCTGTATTTTGAAACCTGTCTTTTCTCCTTCGACTATTATTAAATAATTATCTGCTGACTTTGTTAGTACTAATGCCTACAAACTGTTAGAGCTGTGCAATGTCAGAGATGACAGGAAATTCAGTTTTATTGCCTTGTGCACATAACTACCACGCACATTAGTATTTGTTCAACAGTGATTATTTTCTTAATAAATGAGATGTGAAGCAGCTTTTTATGTTTACAAAACAAGCAAATTAAGCAAGAGCTTAAAAAAGAAATGGCTCTTCAAATTTGATCTATAAAAATCATCGTGGTATAGTTGTAAGAAATATGAAAACATTAAAAAATTTTTAGATAAATTTCTTCTTTTAGATTTTGGAGAACAAATACAAATATGATTTACAGATACTGATAAACATCTTTTAAAGGTATATAAACAAACAAAAACCATGAAAATTCAGGAAAATATGCCCAAACTATTTTTTTTTTTTTGAGACAGAGTCTCACTTTCTTGCCCGGGCTAGAGTGCCATGGAGTCAGCCTAGCTCACAGCAACTTCAAACTCCTGGGCTCAAGCAATCCTCCTGTCTCAGCCTCCCAAGTGGTTGGGACTACAGGCATGTGCCACCATGCCCGGCTAATTTTTTTTCTATATATTTTTAGTTAGCCAATTGATTTCTTTCTATTTTTAATTGAGACGGGGTCTCGCTCTTGCTCAGGCTGGTTTTGAACTCCTGACCTTGAGCGATCCTCCCGCCTCGGCCTCCCAGAGTGCTAAGATTACAGGCGTGAGCCACCGCGCCTGGCCCAAACTATATTTTAAACAAAAATTTTCCCCTTTCCCTTGGAAGCCTCAACACTAAGGTTTAAATCTTTATAGAATATATTAATACTGTTCATTTTCAATATGTTCTATTGAAAGACAATTATATACTTGGTTTAACAGAGGATAGGGCAGGCTTACCGAGTCACTAGCGATAAGAACTATTTCAATTATTTTGTTTTTGTTTTTTAATTTTTTTTATTTCAGCATATTACTGGGGTACAAATGTTTAGGGGATGGACACACTTGAAGTGCTGTTTTGTGTTTTTTTTTAAGAGCTGAGGTCTCTCTCTGTCACCCAGTCTGGAGTGCAGTGGCGAGATCATAGCTACAGCAGCCTCGAACTTCTAGGCTCAAGTGATCCTACTGCGTCGTCCTTCGAGCTGGGACTACGGGCATGCACCTCCACGCCCGACTTCAATTACGATTTATAGTCAACCTAATAAGAATTTGTAATGTACCTCAAGAATATTATTTCTCTAAATTCTTTCACAAAAACGACTGCTTTTCTAAAAAAAATTAATTTGCTGATTATAAAGTTAAATACTGGTCCAATGTTGCTTCAGGTACATTAAAATAGTAACAAGAAAGACCTATCAGCTTCAAACTAAAAACAAAACAAAATAAAAACAAAGAAACCCCCCTCAGCACACATGGTGTTACCTAGCTCACACGGTTAGTGCTTTAGTGCTCCCTGTCAGTTTGGACCATTTGCAAGTGCTTTCTGACCTGATCGTAAATCTACTGATTGACTTTGTGGTTATTGGGTTTAGGAGTAAAATGTACTTTTAGTTTTATGGTGAGTGTTTTAGTTCCAAATTGATGCCTCTCAACATGAACATTTATGCTCTGGATTCTAAAAATCACAAGGCTACACAGTTCCTTACTTCTGAAATGTGCTCCTCAAATTTTATATTGAAGAATTAATCTTGGTGTTAATTTGAAAACACGAGTTTAAATACCTCTCTCCTCACCTTTCAGTCTAGACCAGTGCTGTCTCACAGAACTCTCCGTGATGATCATCGCATTTTGTTGTGTATCTTCCCCGTTCACATGTGGCTACTGAATACTGGACATGCAGCTAGTGTAACTAAGGAACTGAATTGGACATTTTATTTCATCCTAATTCTTTTAAATGATCATGCGGCAGTTAGAGTCTACTGTATTGGAGAGCACAGATCTGAATTACCTGAGTGTTTTTGGTGATGCTTTGATAAACTATCAAATTTTAATTAATTGTTTCACTGGAGCTATAAAACATTTTTTCATACTTCACACGTATAACATTGTGCTATATGATCCCTTGGTCATATGTCTCTCTCGCCATTTGTTTATTCTATAAATATGTTCTGAGGACCTAAAACTCTCTAGGGTTCATGTTAAGCACTGAGAATATGATCGTGAGCAAAACGTGTACAGCTCCTGCCCTTCAAGAGTTTAAAATCTAGTGTGGAGCAGGCAACTGGATAACAGCTTCAGCAGTGCTCTGATGGGGAAAATAGAACAAATTATTACTTTCATATAGGAAAAGCCCCTAATGCAGGTTACAGAGGGCTTCAAGGATGACTTTCTGAAAGTATAAATTGAGACCTGACTTGAATGTAGGATAAGTAACAGCCAAGCAAAGACCTAGTAAGGAATTCGAAGACAAAACAGATAGAGTTTGGAGAGATCAAAGGATATAAACATGTTCAGTGTGGCTCGAGTATAGGATGGGGGTGGAGGTAGGGAGATTGATGGGAGGGAAACAGCAAAAGGTGAGGTTGAAGGGAAAGAGAGATACAGGGGTTAGATCATGTATGGCCTCATGAGCCATCTTAAGGACTCGGAGTCTTCGAGGAGCTTAGATTACATATGTATCTCTGGGCATTCCAGGGCATGTAGCACACAGCAGGAATTCAACACATCTTTGTTCAGTGAATGATTGAAAGATGGAAAATCCACAAATGACCAAACAAATTAAGTGAATGTGCTTGTTCTCTTGAGAAAAGTATCTATGTATAATATACATCTATATAGCATGCATAAAATAATTTTACATACCTATATTTTTATAAGTATAAAATTGGAAACATTGCTTTAGGTATAATGAAAGTTCAACTAAGATAGACATGTTTTCATATTTTATTATACATCCACTTTCCAATTTTGTGATACCGAGTTTGTAAAGAAGTTCAATTTCACTATTTGCTGCATTAACAAAAATTGCACTCACCAATTTTCACCAAACTAAGGTGGTTAGCTTGTTGATAACCTTCAGTAGCATTGAGAGGCAATAAAAGTTATAAGCTATTTTAAAGCCTTTCCAGTCCTAATTCAGGCCTTAATTGTTACTATGCGAGGAAACATTTTGCTGCAACTGTCCTTAGATGTCTCTAAATCCAAACAGGAGTCAGGATTTGGGTGACAGAAAATAAAATTTTAGCAAACAGGTTACCTCTCTCTTTCTCACATATACCCACACACACATACACACACTCTTGCCTGTTCTGGCCTCTGACAATAAAAGCCAACAATCCTCTATTGAGACAGTTGTGAATCAAAGGTTTCTTCTGCAAGAGTTACAACTATTTTTGAATTTTCTGGAGAGTAGCAAAGGGCCTCGTGTTTTACTCCTCTTCCACACTTAATCACTGGACTACTGGCCCAGGCTTGGTGAGCTGCTCATCGGAATCACTGAGTCACTGATGGGGTGAGAGGTTCATTCCTGCATGGGTGCTACGTGGTGCTCCCATATGGGTTTTGTGGTTAGAAAACACAAGCTGGGTATGGAGGTAACCTATCTGGGGCCTCTGTCACTCCAAGGATCACCTGAATGACCTGGCAGAATGCATGACCTATCTGAATGAATTTTGTCAAATTATTCAGCCTATGTCTTCATTTCTGCAGCTTGTACTGCATTAATGAGGTTATTACTCCTTTGCCCTCCAATTGTTCCCAAGCTGATTTTTGCATATATGTCTTACATCCTTAACAAGAATGCCTGTCTTCTGCTGTTTCAGAATTCCTCGTAGAGTGCTGCACGTAAGTGGTGCTTGTTAAATCATTGCTAAGTGAAGCAATGGTCTCTAAGCACTTCCTGGGGGACCTGCATCCTTCAGATCACCCTGCAGTGCTCAACAACCACATCTTCTTCCAGGAACAGGGCCCCGCATAAGGCAGTAGGGTCAGTTCTCTTGGACAGCTAAGAGAACAAGGGGTGGGGCTACTGAGGAAGTGACGAAGGGAGCAGTTCCATAACACCATCGGAATCCCAACTGAGTTTCAACCATCTTGTAAGCTAGCAAATTTGGGAAAATATCCAGTATACTTGTCACAGAGTTAAATAAAATGGGCTTTCTTCAAAGGAAGTGCTTTTAATATAATAACTGTTTTTGTGTTTTTTTTTATCCAATGGATTAAAAATTTAACACATTTACTAAATCTGGCATATTTATATATTGTATCTAAACAGATATTCAAGCTGCATTATAATACAATAACAAAAAAAAAGTATCTCAGTCTGTCTGTTAAGCCTTTGTGAATCTTTGTGCCATTGTAGCAGTAGTGCTAATTATCAAGCAAAGACATGCAAATTACACACAGCTTTTTTGCTAAAAGAAGGAATCTTTTTTAACACCCACGCACTTCACAATTTCCTATGGCCCTCTAACACTACTCTGGTATGGCCCAGAAATCTGTATTTCAGTCTAAAAGCTGGGAATTATATTATTTCTCTCTGCCCCCATCTTTTCGTCTTGTGAGTAAACTGTTTTTTAGAGGGTTAAATGACAGGGGTAATGGTCCAAAGGGGAAATATAAAACTAATGACCCTATATGAAACATATTATGCTCCTCATTAAATTTACTCAGTTCAATGTATTCCATTAAATTAAAATAAATAGGATTTAAAATTTTACCCAGGAGTAGTAAACTATCTTAACTTTCAACTTTATGTTAGATTCCTCAAGGCCCTGATGTATCATAGGTTCTTAGCCTCCAACACGATTTATGTTTTAGTGCTGCAGAGGTTTTCAAATTTAGTGTCTGAGAACTATTTGGGGAGCTTGTTATAAATGCAGCTTCTAATCCAGATCCCCTCTTCTCCACCAAGTATCTCAAGCATCCTAATTTCAACAATCAGCATGTCGAAAAAAACTCCACATGGGGGTGATATAAAATTTTATCAAGGTTAGAGGTCTCACTTTCTTTCTCCATCATCTCTGTTATTACTAAAATGTAGAAAAACCAAATACAAGAGAAATGTGTTATTAAGAGAGTGGGTAAAGCAGACTCACGATGTGTTAGACCTATATGCTGTGTTCATCCAAAGAATAGAGCCACAGAATCTCTATCTTTGGCCTAGGAGTTCCACAATGGCTTTTTGACAGATTCAGAGATTCAGAGCTTTAACTATTGATGTTAAATGCCAAAAAAAAAAAAGAAAAAAAAAAGAAAAAAGAAAAAAAGAAAAAAAAAAGAAAAAGAAAAAAATGGAACTGCTGCTTTATTCCTTTTTTTAAAGTATTGCTTTAAAAAATTATAATGTTGCAAAAGGACTTTCAAATTCAGTGCTTTATTTTTGAGATGAGAAAACTTCATCCCAGAGAGGTAGCTAACCTTCCACACAGCACAATAGTGCAAGTCGGGATTCAAATGAAGACCCCTGACTCTTAAAGACGTCTGACTTTCAAATATCCACCTGACCAAGAATATGAAACTTTCATGCAGTATGTGAAGTTTTAAGTTGTTTAAGTCATGTAGTATATTACTGAACAAAACCCTCGGAAGATGAATTTTCTAGATTTTAAACTCTTTTAAGAAAGCAAATTTTAGCAGTCAACGTATTTTCCAACTGGTTCAATATGGTTCTACTGTATTTCACATTACATTAAGGACTCCAGCAGTACCAATCTAGTGACAAGTTCCAGTTCAAATTCTTTTGTCACTCTGATTTTTTTGTAATGGTTTCAGTAGTGAGATGGAGTTTTGGGTATAGAGTTGTTGGCTTTTTTGTTGTTGTCGTGTTTTTGTTTTTTGAGAACAGTATTGCTTTGTTGCCTGACTAGAGTGCAGTGGTGTCAGCATAGCTCACTTCAACCTCCAACTCCTGGGCTCAAGCGATTCTCCTGTCTTGGCCCCCAATGTGCTAGGATTATAGGCGTGAGCCACTATGTCTGGCCTGTGTTTTGAATTTATGTTAAATATGTGTAAGTGCACACACACACTCAGATTCAAAAGCACCTATGATATCTGACAACTAACTAGTTCTGTTCACCTTCATGTTTATGTATTTTCACATATATGTGTATGTGAATAAAAAACTATCTGAAATACAGAGCAGTGCATAGCAGGTAAATTTTATGAACAATTTTAAATTTTAAGATTAAGGCAAGCACACATTCAAATGATCAGTCGATGAAAAACTAAAATGATGCACAGTATTTTACAAGTTATCACATTAGGTCTATCATTCATTTTTTAAATTTTATTTTTAATTACTATGGCTACATAATAGTTGTTTATTACTTTTGTTCTCTGAAATTATTTGCTTATCCTTGTTAGCCAAAAAAAAAAAAAAAATCAATCAATGAATCAGCTCAATACTTTTGAAAAACTTCCAAATAAAATCAAAGAAATGAGATTTAGTCTTAGACAATTGCAACAGATAAAAGGGGGATGGATGTGGGAGGCATATCAATTTGATCAGGATTAGTATTACGTTTTTTCATAATATGGAACCAGTGTAAGCGATAGCAAGAATGATGAGTACTCTGGCAAACTGACTCTGACTACGTACTTTGGAAACATTTATTAATTTTCTTTAAATTCTGGGGAAGCAGGTGCAATCTAGGAAACTAAGAGCAGACAAAAAAAATGAGGAAAATAGGCAGATGGGAACCATTCTCATTTTACCTCTTTCTTTTTGGTTTAGTAGTCATTATTCATGAAGGGTACTGCAAGGTATTTATACAGGATATGTGTTGAAAGTATTTAAAAAGTTTCAACCAAAATTGCATGGTATGTTATTTATGCAAAGGAATCTAAAACATTTTTAAATTTCAACATGATGCTTATTTGTTTTTGGCAGAATAAAACGTTTTAAATTTGACTTTGATTAAATACTGAGCTAACATTTAGAAGTTTATTTTCATCTGATTTTTGAATCCATGTATTTTAGCAGTTTTCATTGCTTATAAAATGATACAATTTTTGGGAAAAACATTTCTAGGAGAATTGTCTTTACTCTTTCAGCAAGAAAGCATTCAGAGAACAAATTAGAAATGTGAACCATAAAGTGAAAAACTGAATGTGTAAGGTTGGGGTGTGTTCATTTTTAAATATTTTTTTTCCTTTGATGCTGCTGGAAAAGTGTTATATACTTAAAAGAAATCTCATCAGAAGTCATTTAAAACTTGGATGAGTTATATCCCCTGGCCATAGTTCCCACCCTGGTATCCCGATACACAGCACTGGACGATGATCACTCATGAAGGATGTGGCACATAATTGGACACTGGTACTTGACTTCTAGCAAGGACCAGCTCCTGCATCGTCCCTATCCTCATATCACATCGTAGAAGGAAGGGTGGAGTAATGGTTGGGAAAATAACCTTGGTTATATCCGTGGGCCTATGAACATCCTAGGAAAAGGAAGGTGTGAGTATGTGTGTGTGGTAGCGGAGGCCCAAACACCTCGTGGCTCTGCCGAAACTCGGGGCTCCCCAAGCATGCGCTCTCACCTCCACGATGTCTGAGTTTGTCCGGCTCTCGTGCGGCTCGTTGTACTCCGTGTACTTGAGCAGCACCTTGTCCATGTCGGTGCTGGCGTACTGGAACAGCTTGTTGGTGCTGTTGAAGATGATCAGCGCGATCTCACAGTCGCACAGCACACTCAGCTCGTAAGCCTTCTTCATCAACCCAAATTTCCTCTTTGTAAATGTCACCTGGAAAAAAGAAGGCAGGCAAGTTTTTTTTTTTTTTTTAAATTCATGCATATGAGTTTTTTTTTTTTTTTTCCCCACAGTATTTGTTTTCCTCCACAAAACAATGGTGTGTAGTTGTTAGAGCCTTTGGGCACTAACACCTTTGGAAAGAAAGCAAATAAATCTAAAACTAATTTCTGCTTAGAATTTGAAAATGTGTGATTTCTAGCTTGTTGCTGAATGTGAAACTGTAAATGCAGAATTTAATACATGGTATTTTAATGAAGGTGACTGGGAAACTGTTCATGTTTTTTTGAGCAATTTAAGTTTTTAAAAAAGTTATTTCAGCATGGTTAACATCTTTCCCGATTTTTAAGTTTGGAGCTTGTTTTTTGACCACTTGGAGACTGGACGTGACATTATTAACTTAGTATTTTAGATCTGTGTTCAAAAAAACCCTTAAAATTGTTTAGTCTCATGCCATTTAATTGAAAACACTTGAAGGGACATGACAGACAATGTTGTATTCCGTTTTCTAGAAATCCAGCAGGGCGTTGGGAAGTGCATCAGCCATAATACTATTAGCATTTTGGTTTCATTCTTCTGTGTATCTTCCTTCCTCTCTCAGGCCGGAAACTGTATTGTTAACTTTGACTTTTTCTTCTTTTAATCTCATCTATTACCAAATCCCGTAATTCCTTCCCTCAAAATATCTCTCAGGTTCACATCTGTCTATTTCCCAGGTGACGCCATCATTCACGTCCTTATCCCGTCACTTTCGGACAGCCTAGCAGCTTCCTGTCCTAGATGATCTCCTTGTCCAGAGTCATTCCCTCCTCAATTCGTCCCAGTCTGCAAAACCTCTCTCTTCATGCCGCCTTTCTCCTGATGAGCTCTCTACAGCAGCTCTTTCCCTGCCTTTGACTACTCCCCACCTGCCAATCCTACCAAACGCAAATACACCTTTCACTCTTTCCAATTTCAACCCTCTTTTGATTAAACTTCAGCTTGTCACTCCAGCCTGCCCACCAAAAAGGCATGAACATTTTTAATTATAAACATCTATACGATCCAGTGTTTTGCAGCAGGCATTCTGCAGAATATCATTCCTATAAAATACTCCCTAAAAGTTCAATGGCCTAGTACGTTTGGGAAATGGGGCACAGTGGTGTATTAAAGGCTAAGAAGCCTTTCAAACTTGGTTCAACATGATTTTCAAACCTATTGCTGACAGAGAGTTTGTTTCTTTGCTTATTTATTTATTTCAGAAGCACTTACTATCATTCTTCAGAACTAGGTTTTTGAGGCACCCACTCTGAGAAATGCTGACTGACTTCATTTATTAATCACTATTGTTTTCAGTAGGAACTATTTAAATTTTTTTCTCACCTTCAAATCCAACCCGTCTTGCAGAGGCCAGCTCAGCATTATCTACCACCTATTTGCGTGTAATTCTTAAGTGTAGGTTCCCACTCTTTCTCTTTGTCTCCAGATACCCAGTGGACGTCCTCCAGTCCTATTTCTACTGAAACGTCCAAGGAATCTCAAACTCTCCAAAGCTCAACCCCATTATCTTCCCTCTAGAATCTGCTCTCTCTTCTGGATTCCTCATCTCACCATAAACTCAGTAATCCAAACCAGAAACCTCAGAGTGAACTTGGAATGCCTCTCCCCACCCCCACCTTATCTCCCACACCTAAATAAATCTGTGTTGACAGGAACTGTGGCCTAGCAGACAGAAAACCTGACCTCTCAGTCTCCTCATTCCTCCACAGTTTTGTTAATATCTATCATCTTACCTAGCACCCTTCATTTTTCCCTAACAGCATTCTCACATTTTATAATTTGTATATTTTCGCATGGCTCTTCCACTATAGCACACGCTTCACAAGGGCACGTGCCATTTTTATTTTGCTCACTAATGTATCCTCAGGGCACAGAACAGTAAACACATATGGGCATACAGTTTTACATCCTACAGATCTGTGATATAAAAAACTTCATAGGGGAAATTATGATGTGAAGTCTTTAGATATGTCAACTTGATGTATGATATACGAAATTATGTGGTAACTTTTCCCACAAAATTTTTTAGCAACTCATACACAGAAATTTTACAAGATAAATTTATACTTTGCTTAATAATGATCATATTACTTTATCACATTGGCATTGAAGGTAGCACAGTAGAAAGCAAAGAACATAGGGTTTGGATTCAGAGGACCCTGGATTTGAGTGCTGAATCTGCTCTTTGCTAGTCATGAGAATTTCATTCAACCTCTTTGAGTTTGCTTTTTCATCTGTAAAATGAAATAACACCTACCCTGAGGGTTGCTATGAGGACTGCACAAAATAATGTATGTATAATATCAAGTGTAGTATGTAGAGTAGATGCTCAATAAATCTTAGTTCCTACCCCTTCCTTAGTCGACTTAACTTGAAAAGAAGAACTAACAAAATGTATTTGTCTTGGTGCCTTGGAGTCCACTGATTACAACTATTTGAGGATGCTGCTAGTCTTGAGAGGAAGATAAAGTTGAACTACAGAAAGATAAAGCTGAATTATCCCCACTGACCACCCTTTGGAAAATAAAGCATTTGGGTACTTCTGAGCCCACATCAGCTAGTCAATATCTACTCAGATATGTTATTTACATTTCAACTGGGACAATGTATTTTTCTGGTAGGAATTGCCAATGTGTCACCTTCTGTTTTATGTTTATTGATTGTCTTTCTAAAGTGCTTCTGATAAAATACAGCTAGTGTTTTATTTTCATATATGATTATCATATACCTTAGAAACTATTATGCTGGTCCATTCAGATGAATCATGCTTGATAGTAAGGATGGGCTCAAGACTAGCTTTTTGGAATGGATAAAGAAGCTTAATCATTAAGTACATAGATATACAAAATGTCTTAATATTTCTTTTAGATACAATTTGGAAATGAAACTATACCTGCATATCAGTATTTTGTTTTGTGAAATAAGCTACAGAATACATTCAATATAGAAGGCAATGACCAAAAATACTTTCATATATCTAAAACCACTTTTAATCAGACTTCATGACCACAAACTGTAGGTGGAATGTCTCAATACAGTATGGTTTCTGTTGTACTCAAACCTCAGAATATAGCACATTACAACACTCGCCATCAAAGTACATTTCAGTACAGAAATATCATTAAAGCCACTATGTGTGTTTACTTTTAGGTGCTCCTCAACTTCCGTGTAACCAAATAGGCTGCTGCATAATGCATACTTATTTAATAATGCCTGTCAAAAAAGTCAGTAGATATAGCTTCTTTTCATTAAAACTAAAAGCTGAAATGATGACTATATTAAACTATGTAAGAACATCTTCAGAATCTACTGTTAATTGCTCTAAATTTAATTCTATATTATGTTCCTATTCTTCCTAATATACTCAAAATGTATTTTCTAATGCTTTTTCTCATTGTTCATAGTTAGATAAAATTGTTTTTTAAGCATTAAGCTTTCTAAAGAGATCTGAGATATTACTCTTCTTTTAAAATATGCCACTCAATGACAAAGATTTCAATTCAGAGCTTTTATACTTAAATATAATAATGCATTGTAATGATTACATTTTTTATAACTTGATAATAGTTTGTAATGGGGACAAGTCCATATTTCTATTTAAATAGCATACTTTGAAACTTGGGTGAGACAGAAAGCTGTTTTTACAGTAGTTAGGCAAAGAGCTGCTCTTTTCCAGTGTTTACATCACTCAAAGTGCATTATTAAATTAAATTAAACAAACTTAATACGAGATATATGCATAGGAAAGCAGAACTACTCTATAAAGGTTGACCATTTTGTGTTTTTTCCTTTACTTTTTGAATCTTTAAACAGTCCCAAGTGTAACAATAATGTGGTTATTAAGATGTTTCAGTATTAAGTTTTATAGCAACGCTGGGTTTTAAATCCTAGCAATAATGATAGGCATTGCCCATCACACGTTGACAATGGCTCTATAACCTCCTAGATATATGAATCAGAAATTGAAATCAGAATTTGAAATTGAGAAAAGGCACATTCATTAAATACAGCTCCATGCAATTGAGTTATAAAAAATTAAATGTATTCACAAAAACATAAAAATAATTCAGCCAAGTTTTATTGAGCATTTTTCCACATAACAAACATTATGCTATGCAATATTTATTAAGCATTCTCCATGTCAGACATTTGTGCTAGATGCTGTGGCTTCTATTATATAGAATATCTCCCTTGTTCATGTCCCTTCCTCATGGCTGAAGAAAAAGGTCACTTAATTCTGTAATTCTTAAAAGACATTTTCTTTATTTGGAACAAAATGCATTACTTGGCCAACAGACTTATATTTTCAGTCATGTCTAATGATCTGAATTTGTATTTTTATCCAGACTTGGGTAAATTCAGTTTTGTTTTGAGACCAACTTTTTCTCGAGACTGAGCTATTAATAGAAAATAATAGTTGATATTAATATGACCCAGATGAATAGAAACTGAAATCTACCATACTGCTTTTTCTTATCTTGTACCTCGTGACAACTGACTTGGTACTGCTCCCCTCTGCCTTTCCTTCTTGCCACTGGCAGGCTCCCACCATGCTGTAAGGCTGAGTTTCAATGCCAGCTTTTTCTGTGACACTTTCATTGTCACATTCAGATAAAATTCATTCCTTTCTCATAGTCGTCCTCCAGCACTTTTCACACATCTTTTTTTTTTTATCAGACTTATTCTAATATTACACAGTTGGTTGTTGATGAGTTTTCCTCTCCTCCCAGATTTGAATTCCCCAAAGACCCTAACTCGGGCCTCTCATAGACTCTGACCAGCGGACACTCAACGAATATTTGCTGAATGAGTGGATTAGGGAATGGAAATACTCTAAAGTCTGAAAGTCTCAATATAATTTTATGTTTAGGAATAGATATTTTTTACTTCCCTTTTTTTTGATAATTTAATCTCTCAAAAATAAGAAATTCTACATACATACGTAAGCATATGTTTATTGCGCTAAAAAGTTAAACATTTTAGTGACATGAATTGTAAGAGAAAGTAATTATACTATTTGGAATTTATAATATAAAAGATAAGGAATGGAGAGAAATATATATGTATATATGCTGTAGACTTTAAGAAAAAAATATTTCAAAAAGTTCAGAGAAAAATGGTTTTTATCCCTTGCCTGGATGATTCATCAAGAAGAATGGAAAAGTCTGAAGATCAAAATTTAATTTCATAATACAATTACAGGATACAGACTTAAAGGGGAGGATCTAAGGGTTTGGGGTGATTATGTTCCTTCAGCAAAAATTTATTTAGCTTTCTGATCAGTTTAGATTTTCAAAGAATATGTATTTGGGAAAGAATCTGATGAAATCCTCATGAACAATATTATATATTTGAGACTGCTGGTAGTAATTACGCTGATTTAACTATAACTGAAGAACTGTATTTAATGAGGCTGAATTAATTGATCAATGTTAATTTTAATGGAAAGTCTCTAGTAAAGTGCCACAGAGTTCATTCAGTACCTTTCCTGTCCCAGGTGAAATTTTTATCATTGGTTTAGATGAAAATATGGAAGGCATGCTTATCAGATCTACACATAACATAAATCTGGGTGATCGAGCCAACCCAGTAAATGGTAGCGTCTACATAGCTTCTTCTACAGACTTCAGAAAGCTGGGACACAAACAACAAGGTGAATAAAACAGGAGTAATTTTAAAGTGTGAATTCGTATTTTTAAAAAACAATTACACAAGCTCAGGTTGGAGGCAAATTAACATGGGAGCTGAATTTGGGAACGCGATCTAAAGCCATAGTGTTGCATGGAGTGAATTAACTAGCCTACTGATCTTTTTGTCAGTCAGAACCATCTTTGGTGTGATATTCAGTTCTGAGAGTTACTCTTTAGGAAGGCACTGACAAATTAGAGCCTCTATAGAATCGTAAACAGATTGATACAGGGTCTGACACCAATTTTGCAAGAGGAACCACTGAGGGAATCTGGAATGTTTAACTCAGAAAAAGTAGAGTTAAAAGTGAAATGCTAAACACTTTCCAAGGTCTGAAACATTGTGGCCAGGTGAAGAGGCACATCAGTTACTGTGTTTTATTCCATAGAGTAAAATTAGAAAGCATTGTTAAAAAATCATAAAAAAGGTTCAAAATAAGGGAAAATCTAGTGACGAGAACTGTCCAAGAATGGGCTTGGTCTCACCAAGTAGGAAGCAGCTTGTTCCTGAACATGTTTCAACATATCAGGAAGGTGTAGAAGGTGTTCCTGAATTAAGCAGAAGTTGGATTAGAGACTTTAAAAATATATATTCCAATTTTTAGATGTTCAGATTCTATGCCTAGGTAGCACAGACTTTTGGGCAAAAGGGAAATTAAGAGTGAATGGTAATACGGTTCAAGCAAGCATCCACCCTGCAGAATACTTTACATTTTGGTTACTCAATTCCATCAATATATTATCATTATCACCTCTAATTTCCATTTCCAAAGATATAAAATGGGGTAATTTCTTTTTGTAGTTAGAAGAGATACAAAAGACTGTAAAGAATTTGAGTAGACACCATTAAATGGTGTGCTGAAAATGAACAGAAAAATAACTGTCCAGCTTGATAAAATACAATATTCACCTTATTAAAATATTTCTAAAAAAGCAGTATACATGCATCTTTAGTAGGCAGTGCAGTATAGAAGCAAAAACATGGGAATTGAAAATCAGGCCTGGGCTCTGCCATCTATGAGCTGTGTGCCCTTGGATAAACTGCTTCACTGACCTGGACCCCAGTTTCCTCAATGGTAACATGAAGGTAATAATTGGCACCTTAGAATTTTATGGGTTAGAAGAAGGGATAAAATACAAGTGTAAGTGACTTAACTGACTGTGAAACGCTACACAAGGCAAGTAGTATCTTTTCTCTGATGCACCAGAATCAGTCACTTCTTGTTACATCCTGTGAAAGGCTGCTCTCCTGGGACCTGTCAGTTGGTGTTACCGTTATTTACTTATGTCTAGATTCGAGATCTCTTCCAGCTAGATCTTAGCTTCTTCTTGAAACCTGGACCATCTTCTGTTCATACTTTTAAACTAACATCCAAGAACAATACCTGACTAACCATTCCTTGAGTGAATGGATATATGGATAGAGGAATTATGTATTTTTTGCCATCTAAAATGAATAGCTGAAAATAAATTACTATGGATGCTCACACTACGTTAATAAGAAGTTAGCCACCAAGAGAGGACAATCGCACATACTTATTTTACTTGTCGTTTTAACTGATAATAAAAAACATACATTTGGTAAAACTGAACAAGAGAAAAACTGGACTGGCTCAAATTTTGTGTATTGTTTTGTTGGTGAAAGTAGAACAGATCATATTTCTTATACTGCTTTTAGATGACAGTGTTGACTTTATTTGGTGAATTTTTTTCTAAGAAGTTCAAAGACTTTATAATAAGCTATCTTGCTACATTTGACAGTATCTCTTTGACGTTATTATTTGGTACAGTTCATCATCCCATTTCTCAGATGAGTACTGTAAACAAAGATGTGAATTGCTTTATCCAAGTTCCCCAAACTAGCCCCTGGATGGACTAGAAATAGAACCCTCTTCACAGAAAATGCATCTTTCTTTCCATCAGTCAGTGTTCCTTCCCTATTTTAGATACCTATGCATTTAAGGAGCATAGGTGGGCCCAGTCAACTGTTTATTGAGCCGCAAACAAGTACTCTCCTTTGTAATGTTATTATTAAGAACCATCAGACATTCCGATGAGTGCAAGCAGAGTGGTGCATAGCACATGAATTATCATAAGGACAGCTTTCTAGGTTAAAGTAAAAAAATAACACTAAGAGCACTAAATTGAGAGCAAGTTCGTTTCTAAGTTTTGACAATAAACCCAAGCTACTTTTGTGTGGACTCTGCAGCCACCTCTGCCTTTAGACACTCCAGCCATTCCCACTGAAGTTGGTGAGAACCACATGCATACACTAGTGGACACACACTAGTTCTATATTTATGGATGTTTATTTAAATTTCACAAAATGGGAAGTATTTTGGTTGGAAGCAAATACAGGACTGCTTACAGCCAGAATAAAAAAGGCGGGCCTCTGATTTACAAACAGGCAATGTAAGTAACAAGGTCTAAAAACAGAGGAGACCTGTATCATTTCCTACAGGGTAGGGAAATTAGTTTGACTACTGTGCATTTCGTCATCATTCTCCACTCCACATGTTTGCCCCCTCTGTCCTCCCAGCCAGTCCTGACCCCATTCATGAAGTCACCTCAGAAGAACTTTATTAACTGTGATAATCCTTGCACTTTGCAGAAAAGAGTTCTGAACAAATAAAAGAAAAGGACCTCTGGAAACGGCAGCTACCACATCTGTAAGAATAGTTGAGGTCTCACTCCAAATGACCACAGACACATCAACTAAGGGAAGCAACAACACCCTTATCTGCGGGTCCCAAACACTTCTTTCCACCAATCAGAATACTTTCAGCCTAATTTTAACCGAACCTTAGGGTGCTCCATGAGTGCAGAACTTTTTTTTACCCATTTCTTTAACTCATAAAGTGGTAGCAGTTTCTTTGTTTTAGTGTGTGTTGGGGACAAATACACCCAGCTAATTCTGTTTTCAGAGTTTTTAGGTTTTATCTTTTTTCTCTCTCTCCAAATAGAGTGATGATAAATATAACCCTCATTCTATGAAAATATTTCAGATCTCCTCCTCATCGCCTCGCCCAGATAATCTCTCAGCTTCCTCCCAGTTAAGGAAATGGAGTGACTAATGAATGACAGATGGACAGTGTGCAGATACAATACACTCTGTAATCCAGAAGCCACAGGTCTTCCTATGTGTTTAAAGGGTTAGGGATGGAGTCAAGAGTCTGTAACGGCAATCTTTAATTGAAAAAAAAGGGAAATGCCCTCCTAAATGCTCTCCTTTTCCCCCTTCCCTTCGTCCTGACAGTAAGTAATGGTACAACTGTTCTAAAGTATTCCTCTTCAGTTTTATTTTGTTTAATTCAGTCTGTCATTAGAAAGGCTTGCGAGCTTTAGGCTTGATGATTACTCTCGGTGGGAGGAAGCAACGCCACTGCAGACTTGTGTTCTAGACAAGTGCTCCTTTATACAATGACGGGGCCTGCCATCGTAAATGAAAGGCTCTTTAAAGAGCTGCGAGGGGCTCTTTTAAGCAGACTGCTACCACGTACTTACAACCCTCCAGCAAAACTTGCGAGGATGAGACAGCAGTGTGTTCTGCTGCAAAGAGGACTATTGTCCTCCTTAGCCTCAAGCAAATTGAGCCATGTTTCGCTGAAATATAGTAGTATTTCCAAAGGATTCTAAAGCAGTAGTTCCTAAAATTCTGAGCACGATAAATAGATTAAAATAAGAGGCTTAGGGTGGAATTAGGAACTCTATCGACCCCTTATCCTAAATCAACACCCCAAATCCCAAAATAAAACTCTAAATCTTGGGCACTGCACCCTATTTTGAGGAAAGTTAATAAACAGTGGGTTAGATCCCAATCAAATAATTGAATGCATATTAATGAATTTATAAAGTGTTTATTAACAAACTCGCAGAGTCTGGGTTTTAAAATCTATGACAGCTGATTTCTAATACATTTGTCTACAAGAGGAAAAGGAAGAAGCATGTTCTAAAATTATTAAATTGATCAGGATTTAAGAGATTTTATTGTGGCCCATTTTTAAGCCTAGGAATAGTTTGGCTTTTAAAAAGAGAAGACCACAACGCAATATGCTTTTAATTTTTCATTTGTGCCACTCAGGTCTGCTTGGTTTGTTAAAGGATCGATTTACATTCTAAATCCAATCGGTAGATGCAGTCATAAAATAAACACCTCTGTTCTCTATACCTCATCTACATAAGATACATAATTTGAAACTGAGAAGAATCAAATAAACCAGATTAAAATATTTTGGGGGCAAAAACATGTTTACTAGTTCAACAAAGCCAAAATGTACCTAAGGTAAAGGTCAAAGAATACTTCATTCCCTGCTGAGCAAATGCTCAGGAAGCACATTTGTCTACATTTTCCTGTCATAACAGGAAGAGTGTAACTTCTTCCTTTCCACAATAGCTTCAGTTTTACCTCCTAACTCCAATATTTTCTCCCTCAGGGCCTTCCAAATCAATCCTTGCAAGACAGAAGGCAGTAGGCTGTCTCCCTTGTAGTTTCCAAACAGTTACATTTGTTGAAATGTTATTTAAATGTTAGTATTTCTTAAACTAAACTGTTCCAATTTAAAATTAAAAGTCAAATTTCTAAACATTTAGATTGGTTCTCTTATTCCTATTAATGGTCCAACATATTTCAAGAGAAACACAAATACACATTGCATATAACGGAATTTTAATTTACTTCAACTTAATTATGTCATTTTATTTTTTGCCAAAGCCATTATTCTCAGAAAAAAAATAAAAGGTTCTGAATTGTCTTCAATAAGAGTACATTGGGTTGCAAAAACTTTAGAAATATTTTCACCAAAATCATGTTTGAAGTAGTTCCATTTTAAATGAAATAAATGATAATGTTAAAATTTAGATTGCAGAGGACACGGCTTTTGAAACAATTAGTAACTTTTTTAATCTACAATTTGGAAGAAACCTCTTGGTTTATGTAGTCTATAATGTTAATATTTCTAGTATTGGTTTCTTGGTAATACAGTGTCATATACAGTTTGTGCATTTGCAAAGCTAAAGCTGACTTGTAACAGGGGTGTGAGCATGCCTTCACAGAGATAGAGGGACCATTCAATGTCAACTTTCTACACAAAATGTTTTGAGATACCATGAATAAAAGCATCAGAAATTTTTTTAAAAATTACAATATTAAATAGAAATTATATGAGATACGCAAATTAGAACTGGAAACAATAAAAACCCTTCAAGTTCAAAGAAGAGTTTATTTCTTAATTAAGGGACAGAATTCTAAAGGAGTTATCCTTTTCCTTTTGAAAATTTTGGTCCTTCTTGGATTTCCTACCAAGGAAAAATTAATGGATGAATTTGAGGGCAGTTGGGACAATATCTTTTTGGCAGTAAAGAAAGATCTAGCTGACATTAATATAAAATGTCACAGATCATATGGGATAGTAGTAAGCATGTGGCACACTAGTACTATGATTCAATTACATACTGGTGAGACTATTTGTGAATTGTTTTGAAATTGCTAGGAATAAAATAGAAATGAATGGCCTGATGTCACAGCTGTTAAACATACATCTGAGCACTCTGGCTACTGCTTTTTTTGATTTGGAAACTCTTGAAAGTACAACTTATGCCATTTTTCCCTTCTGGTTTTCTTTTTCAACATCTTCAATCACCAGTAATTCAAATTCTTTGAATAAAAACTTTTCTTTTGGTGATTTTAATATTAATAAGAATGATTTAACTTTTATGCCTGGGGAACCTTTAAGCAGGCATCC
Organism: Lepilemur ruficaudatus; assembly: GCA_963574885.1. Lineage (NCBI taxonomy): Eukaryota > Metazoa > Chordata > Mammalia > Primates > Lepilemuridae > Lepilemur > Lepilemur ruficaudatus. The sequence goes on along the minus strand of CAUYRT010058008.1, from coordinate 71,306 downwards.
CCAGTATGCATCAATATACCCTAATTCTACTATAATACACCCTAATTTAATTTATATAAAAAAGTTTATCATAATTTTTAACACAGGCATACACTAAGAAAAATGCATAATAATCATCATTATGAGGTATCTGCTGGCTTATTTTGGATTTAGAGATAGAAAAATCAATACTTTTACACTGACGGAACATTTTATTCATTAGATGTGAGGCAGATTCCAGATATTTCTTGACTAACAGGATAATTCTTATAGTTTTTAAAGTAAAACTGACAAGTCTGGAAGTTCTCTTTGTGGAGAGGGCAAAGGAAGCGCATTCAGCAGTGTGACTGCATCTCTGTGCTCTCCAACTTAGGGTTCAGCGTTCATCGTAAAATTACTTCTTTGAAACAATTTGTTTTTCTCAGTTATCTAGTAACATTTAAGAGTGACTCTATCTCTATTTCAAGAAATTTTATATTAGGTTATTAGGATGTTAACTCCCAAATTTAGAACTCTAACCCTTTTATTTATTGATATTCAGGATATCACCTCAAAGGAAAGTTACATTAAAAGTCTCTTTGAAATTTTAGCTAAAATTCTAAGATCCAAAAACAGCAGAAAACAGGACAAATTAAGGATTTTTTTTCTTTTTAAAGAGTCACTTGAGAAAATCTATACATCTCTTTTTATTTTTCAGTTCAGTGCAGAATACACCAGATTTAGTTTTAAAATGTCAGTATGTAAAAACTGTCAGAGGCTACATCTACACTGAACACGTTTTTCCAGCTTTTTTTCCTAGCTCATTTCATATAATTTATAAGTCATGTAAAGAAACCGAGATAGGAACATAAGCAGAGGAAAAGTCAGAAAACTTAACAGCTATGAACTCTGAATTCTTTTAGTCATAAGGGGATTCTCCTGTTCTATTAACAGCAGAATGTTGCTAATTGTCTTTAATTTGTGCTCCAGTTATTGCACTGATAATTACATGAAATTTTGTTTGCTGGCAAAAACTACTAGTGTGCCAGATCTGATGGAAGAAAAGAAAACTTATGGCATGTGGGTATATTTTTTTTCCTTAACTTTTTATTTTAAGCCTTAACTGTGTATTTTGGCAAACATTTTTCCTTTATAGTTATTTAAATATTTAAATGTCTTTTTATAACAAGTCACACACATTTGGTTTTACCTCTCTCATCCTTTCAGAGTAGGAAAGCTGAGAACTTTGAATGCAAACATACAAGTGAACAGGTTTAGGCTAAGCATGCCGAATTTTTATATTTCTTTCTTCTTCTTCTAACAGATATAACAGGTTTCTAAATATATTCTGTTTGTAAAAAAAGTCATACAAGGACAAAGTTCATTTAAAAACCTGACTCTGTTTCAGGATCATGACTAAAAACTGGTACCAGGTGAAAGAGGGTAAGATTATGATTGCGTCATTGATGGAGGTATTTCAAGGGTAAAAAGAAAAAAATGCACCTGGGAAGACTGAAATCATAGTGTTAGCATAAGCTGGAAGGAAGTTAAAAGTGACAAAGATGGTGACAAGTAGTTAAAAAACAATTTGGTCAGTAACATACATTTGAAAAGAAGTCCTAGGCTGGGCGTGGTGGCTCACGCCTGTAATCCTAGCACTCTGGGAGGCTGAGGCGGGCGGATAGTTTGAGTTCAGGAGTTCGAGACCAGCCTGAAAAAGAGCGAGACGCCATCTCTACTAAAAATAGAAAGAAATTAATTGGCCAACTAAAAATATATAGAAAAAATTAGCCGGGCATGGTGGTGCATGCCTGTAGTCCCAGCTACTTGGGAGGCTGATGCAGGAGGATCACTTGAGCCCAGAAGTTTGAGGTTGCTGTGAGCTAGGCTGACTCAACGGCACTCTAGCCAGGGCAACAGAGTGAGACTCTGTCTCAAAAAAAAGAAAAAAAAAAAAAAGAAAAGAAAAGAAAAGAAGTCCTACAAACGCAGAATTTGGGAAACTATTTCTCCCCATCCTGATCACAAACCCTGCTCTGCAAATGTCCTATGTAATCTTTCCTTCCTGTCCACTAACCATCCTCGCTGCATCAGAAGGCTCTTGCTGGGGCATGATCCTCTAGCCCTTCTTAGCTTCTGAAGGCAACTTTGTGTTCTTGCTCTACTCTGCTCCACTTTTCTTTCTATCTCCCCAATATCCTTTTAAAGGTAAAACCCTCTTGAAATGAAGGCTTAGCTACCATTCTTTCTTGTGCTACATAGCACACTGTGCTGTTTTGATGGAAATCACATTAACTATAATAGCTAATGGTTCAAAGAACATGAGTCGATAGGAATAGCTAATAGGTAGATTTATTGAGCACTTATTATGTGCTAGGCGCTCTATATTTACCACCTCATTTAATTATCTCAAGGACCTAATGAGGTAGGTACTATTTTTTAATCTTCACTCTACTGATGAGGGAACTGATGAGGAAGGTTATACAGCTAGTAAGTGGCGGAACTGGGACCAGAGCCAGGTTTGTTGTGTTTCTAAAAACCATGCTCTTAGCCATCTGATTATACTGGATGCAGTCTGATGTAACTGGGAAAAGCAGTGACATAAACCCAGGCTCTTCGCTGTTATATTAGACTAGATGCATCATGACACAATTAAGAAAAGCATGATCTGTTTTGTTTTGTTTTGAATATGAGAGATTTGGGCGTAGACCTCAGCCACTTCCTAGTTTTAGCTATAGGACCTTGGGCCAGTTATTTGGAATTTAAGAGGACTTTCAAAGCTAGCATCTGATCTTTTCTCTCATCCCTCTGAAGTCACACCCCAAGCTCAAGTCCCGCTGGCCTTCCTTAGGTTCTTCAGCCAAGCTCCTTCCTCTCTTGGGGAGATTTGCAAATACTGTTCCCTCTGGAATGCCATCACTGGCCTAACTGACTCATCTTTTAGCACTTCCCCGGAGAGGCCTTTCTCCAACGCTTGATATAAATAAAGTATCTCCTGTTACTCTTTCAGAGCACTTTCATATTTTCAATCATAGCACATATGAGTAAAATTTTTGTTATGTATTTGCATATTTCATGACTGTTGCATCCCATAAAGGGTCCACAAACTCCGGCCTGCAAGTCAAATCCAGCCTCCCGTTTCTGTCAGTAAAGCTTTATTCAAACACACGCACATTAGTTCATTTACATATAGCATACTGCGTTCACAGTACTAAGGGCAGAGCTGAGTAGTTCAGACAAGAGACCGTGTGGCTCCCAAGGCCAAAAATATCAGCTATCCGGTCCTTTACAGAAACGTTTGCTGACCCCTAGAGCAGACGAAACGCTGTGTGAGGATCCTGTTCACTCCTGCATACTTAGTATTAGGCACATTGCAGTCTAGTAATATTTGATTTAATAAATAAGTGAATTTGGCTGTAAAATGGGATTCGTGAGGATTAAATGGAATAACATATATGTAGTTTTTGGCACACAATTAGTAGTTACTCTTACTAAGTTGTCTGAAAATTTTTATCAGATAGATTGCCAATTCATGATTTTATTTTTACATAGTAGCCTAATCAATCCATCATGCTTAGGTTAGAAATTAAGAAAAAAGTAGTTTTTATAAACTTGGAAACTCTGAAAAAAAATAGTTAAATACAAAAAAGCCATTAATTTTTATCTTCCCCTAAACTATTTCATGTACTGGAGTTTCTAAATTTTAGATATTTCCCACTTCCATTGTGAAGGATAAAGTACAGGCAAAATTCAGTTTCAACAGTTAGCCATTCTGTTTTACAACAGGTTTATTTCTTAATGAATGATATACAACTTAAGACATCAGCTCTGTAATATTTCAGGTCACACTTGTCAGTATTTCTTTTTCTGGTAAAAACATACCTTGTTCTGTGTGTAGCCAAACAGACAAGTGCAATGGTATAGCAGTCTTAGACAACTTTTAAGAAAAGATGACAGTGAGGCATTGTGTGAGGTTCTACAACAGTCTACAGTGGGGGCTGCCTGAAAAAGGGCAAAGCAGCTCACATTTGTCTTTTCAACATGGGAACACACAGTTTAAGGGAAGCCCAGGTTACCGGTGCATCCACATTTGGTATGATAAGCTGTTGCAGATTTGCTGGTTTTGATTATGGGAAGTGACCTACATATTTCAGAGTCTCTCCCAAATGACTCTTACAACCATTCTCATAATAGGTGAGAAGCGTGCATGACAAACATATGTGAGGTGTTGTTTAAAATTGTTAATAGTCATCTAAAATAATCACCGGAATATATATTAAAACACGGCAGTTTTCAATTTTACTAATTCCATTGAAGAATATTGAACTAAAAAGGGCCTACTGTACCTGAAGAATGACAAAAAGAAAAAAAGATCTTAAATTCTGCAGCATAAAATAAAAAATCCGTCTTTAGAATAAAAACAAGTCAAATTAAGCTGAATTTGAATAATATTTCTTCTCCTAAAGCTATGATGACTTCTAAGATCGGTGAGAACAGCAGCAATTGTAGATGCAGCTACATTTAGATTAAGAAAAGATGTTCAATCATTAGCTCAAAAGTATGGTGTTAAAATTCTTGTATCCCTGTGTGAGTTTTACGTTCCTTTGTAAAGCATTGTGAAAGCTCATGAATTCAACCTGCAGTATTTTTCTTTTATCTTTGTAAGCAAAAGGAAGACACAATGAATCTTGTGAACCTAAAAATTACCTGGTATTATTAATGAAGTGTAAATGCTAATTCACATAATTTTTGACTGTACTCAGAATAGGTTCTAGACCACATAACAAATCTAAACAGTCAGTGGAGTTGTATCTGATATTCAGTATTTCAGTCTTAACTTCAAGCTATAAGCCAATTAAAAATAGTAGTTTTATCTCGACAAAATTATTGCTTTTTGGCTTGATTCACAACAATAAAAATATGTATGGGAACACTGAAGGAATCCATCATAAATCTTAGCATCATTCCTATTTTAGTTCAATATTCAGCCCAGAATAGTTCAAGTCATGTGTACCTTAAAACATAGAATAATTTAAAGGAGTATAAACTTGAAAATGTAAACATTTCTCTACTACTTAATGGCATACTGGCTTTGATAGCATAAATAACAATATCTAATGATTATAATTTACACATGAAACAATACTGAATCTTTTAAAAAATGAATCAGATATGGTCTCACTTGTAGGTCCAAGAAAATAAAAAGGAATAATAAGGGAAATGAGTGCCTTTATTATGGGGGAAATTACAGTCTGGTGGGCTGTCCCCAAGGCTATCCTTCTTTCTTCCTATGTAACTGGGCAACAGGCAAAACACTCTTTCCTCCCATAGCGAAGGAATGCCAGTTCTGCAGGTTCTATTATCCATATGCAATGGTTGGGATCTAGCAGCACTGCAATTTCTGCCAGGGACTATTATTTGATATTTAACATTAGGATGTGTACAAACCACGCAGCTATCCTTACATAGCCTTTAATTAAATCCACTCTCCAGAAGGGTGAAGAAAAATAAGAGTCAAATTGCAGGCATTCATGATATACAAATCTTTAATGCTGAATCGAGCATTTGGATGCGTAAAGTCTTCAGAATAGACTAATTGTATCACACAGACATTATCATTGGAGTTCTAGGAAAAAAATTGTAACACCATCTGCCTATATGTTTATAAAATTCAGAATTTAAAGAAAATGGTATGAATTAACTGATAGATCCTGTGTATATATTTTAAGTTACTAATATCTTATGTGGGTGTTTTCTTTGTTGTCAGCACAACGTTAAAATGTTTTGGATGTATTTCAGAGTTTTTTGCTGTGAGTAGAATGAACGCCATTTTTATACAGGATATTTAGCCTTTATTACAAACCTTTAAATGAATGACCACAAAAGGTCTAGTTCTCGTGAATATAAGAATATCTTTGTTTGATGATGCATGCAATGTGGCAATGTTATGCTTATTAACTCCTAATTATCAAGCTATTCATGTCACACAAGTACAGCTCCCATTTAAAATTCATGTTGAAGTAAAAAGTGGATAATCATGAATGTGTATAAGCTATATTTCTAATAGATAAGGTGATCCTTCCCTGCCCCCACCTTTACACGTAAGAGACGATTAGCACTTAAACTTAAGGCCACATTTAATTCACCAAAACTTCTCTTAATGGATATTTCCAGGTTCAAAATGTTTTCAATGCCCTTAACATACCTGGGGAAAATGTAATGAATAGTTTACATAAATAATGACATAAAGAAAAGTTTACCCCACTCACCTGTCTGTTACGTTCATCCATAATCCTCGTAATCTGAATCTTTTTTCTCCCCATAGTCCCCGTTTTTCTTCTCTCTCTCGTCCCTGAAATTATGTATTTTTTCCTTCCTTTTCTTTCTCTTTCCTTTTCCTCCAAACAAATCTCCTTCTTCAGCACTTGCACAGCTCAGTTCCCAAATTCCTGCATTCGTTCCTGCTGAACAAAAAAGACAAATCAAATGTCACTCCAACAGCCAGCCGGTTTCATAAGAACTATATCCTATTCTAATTTTATCAAGAAAAATTAGAATACTTTCTAATTGAGTGAAAGTAATTATTGAATAAAAATAACTATTTATTCCAAGTACATGGTATATCACAGGCAGGAGCATATCAAGTAGCAATGGTTTTTTTTTATAATTAAAACAATCTTATAAGTAATTTAACAAGTCAGTTAAATGACAAAAACTATGCTTTAATGCCCAACACCTGAAATGTATTTTTTTGTAAAATTTTCTCAATATTTTTTAATGAAATTAGGTGACAATTTCACCCTTCTGTTATGAAAAATTACCTAAATCAGAGAGTTAATGAACCTTTATGTACCTGTGTATGCTAAGTAGGGCAGCTAATTCATTTCTGAAGGGAAAACAATCTCCTGTTTTGACAGCAGAGGTGATAATGTCCCTCGTTATGCAAATAGGATGGACGATTATGAAAGTGCTATTTGATATATGTAAATGTCAACTAATTTAAATCTAAGTCCTTTAATGTTACTTTTTAAAAAATCACTGCTATGCGAACACTGTAAAAACAATGTGGTATATTTAATCTTACATTCCAAGCATCTATCAGTAGTGAGATCTCCTTTTGAAAGCCCCTAAACTGTATCTGAATATAAGAATCAAAAAAGATAATTATTGATAGAAAAGAAATGGTGCAAAAATTGAGATTATTATTCCATTTACAGCTATGTTTTTTACAATAATCACCAGCCTTCTAAATTTAAGTATTTAAAAAAGACATATATCTCTTTGGGAAGTAAGATACAAAATTGCAGAAGCTCGATATTACTTACTGGAGATCTCTAAGTCATAAATTAAAATGAAAGAAATGATCATCAATAACATGCCCAAGGAACCCAGAATATTATGAGTATATATTTTACTTTGTTTTAAATTATATCTGAAAATATTTGAAATGTGAAGGCTAACAAGAAAGCATTCTGCAATAGTTTCTTCATTTGCAAGCAACAGCTTTGATTGTTCTATCCCATCTTACGTCAATGAATGCGACTACTTTACACACTGCTCAGAATTTCCCTGTTTATTTTAGTTGATGTCTGACAACGGACCTGATAAATTCCCACATGTATTATGTAATGCTCAGCCAATGTCCCGGCTATTTAATAGATTATTTGGCTCTGATTCAAAGTTCTTGGAACAGGAAGGCCGTTATATACTTGGTCTGATCATTAGCAGTCTTTGGATTTCTTTAATTTAATTTCTAAATTCTTTATCACCTTGAGTAAATTTTTTTTTAATTTAAATTTTCAGTGATTATCTAATTGCAGAAGCTATTATGATATAATTAGTTCTGGTGGATTAAGTGCTGCTTAAATACTCTTCTGTCCAATGCCTTTCTACTGAACTGCAGCTCGGTTCTGCCTCTCAGAATGTATATGTTGAGCACCATCCTGACCACACAGTGCTCATCAAAAACTATTACTCCAGCTGTATTTTTAAATGTTGGAAGTACTTCAAAAGTTTAAAAGAGTTACAGAAATAACACATTTGACAAATACACATGAGAAAATCAGCTATATGATACTAAAATCACATCAAAATAGGAAAACCCCACAAAGCACAATTGCATCATATATTCGATGTTGCCAAACACTGTTCATCTATTTTTAGAAATGATTTTAAGTACCACTCAACTGGGCAACTTTCCTGTGTTTCCTATGGTCTTACCTTAGAAGCAAGCAGCACATGAGAATGGTATTTCCATGAAAGTGCAAGACCCCAAAGAGACAAACAGGTTTTCTCCATCACAGAAAACCCCCATGAATCCACAGCAAATGCCTATAGGACACTTTTCTTTCCTTTCGTTTAGCTGAGGCCGGTGGCACTATCGGCTTACAGGACTATGCCTGCCTAAGCGCTTATTCACTTTAAGGTGGAAGGTCAGGGTGAACAGATTAGAGTGTGGTGACAAGGCAGAGCAGAGGAGAACGTCTACAGATCCTGATTTCAAAATATAAATAACCAAACAGAGAAACAGCCCTGGAGAAAAGTCTCCCCAGAAAGACGGAGAGAGTCCCTGACGAACCAAACTTAGAAGAGTTCCTCCATATCACCACCCCGCATTTCACAACTTTGAAATGAGGCGAGTTTTAAAAAAGAGCAGAGCAAGGACTTTTAATTCTTAAAACACGATGGAAAATATTTCGCCAAAGAGAATGTATGTACATGTGTGTGTATATGTGTATGTGTAGGTACATATATATAAAATGGTTGATAAAAATGCCATTGAATATATTTTCGTTTTTGAAATATGCAAAGCAATGTAGAGAGGAGCAAGTTTAGATTTCAATAGAATTAAACTGGCTTATTCTGGTATAAACGACTATTTCTTGAGGTATTGCCTTCTGAACATCTCTAAAATGCAGAATTTGGTATGAATTACATACATGCCGAGTAATCCGTGGTGATGATGTGACCAAGTAACTGTCCATGAAGTAAAATGTGTCATGAAACATGTGGCTTAGAACATTTGATTAGGGGTCACTACATTTCAAGGCTGTCAGTAAAAATTCAAAGAATTAAGAAGGTCAACGAGAGCTTACAAGTTGTTTTCTTAGCATAACTATCTGCCTAAGCTGACTTTTATGCAAGAACTAGATTGTAAGATCGGTTTCAAGTATTAATTTGCAGGAGGCCTAGAGAGGTGGAGAAAGAGATTATATAACTTAAGTAATCTGTAAAATTGTTTTGTATGTAAATGAAAAAAAGAATATAATAGCTAAACTACATGGAGTAGAATTTCAATTTATGCTGAGAACTTTCATTATGTACAATCAACCATAAGCTTAAAATAATTCCAGCAGCATTGCCGCTACTTTTTTCCACATGAAAGAAGCATTTTTGGAAAATGACAGAGTTATATATAAACAATCAGTAATTTTAAAAAAAGAAAAAGAAATGCTCTACTATAGTTACACTCTATAGAGTTACAGTCTTCTGCTTTTTTTTTTTTTGCCAACCTAAATAAAAGAAAAATAAAATGAGGCTGCTTACTAAAAAGGGGAACTTCATTATGGCAGGCTTCTGTTCACTTTGAGTTTGGCACAAGCAGACAGATGAAGGCAAAGTGGTTTGAGACCCAAGTGGAGAGGAATTTCTTCTGGACAGATGCTAAAGACCGTCCTCCCACCCGGCTCTCTCTCGCATTTACAAGCAAGTTCCCTTGAATGGCACACACCTCCCCCTCCCTCCCCTCCTCCCTCCCTCCCTCCCTCCTACAAATTGCTCCCAGTTAACACAGAAGAATCTTGACAGAATGGCAGGAAACACGCACACAGACTGGTCAGGGAAGGATGTGATGTCAGCAACCACGAACAATAAAAGGTGTAAAGGTGCTTCCTTCCCTAAACTGTTCCAGAAGTGTAAAATGGGAACCAAAACTCTCCACTTCCTTCTCTCAGTAGAACCGTCTGAGTGTGCTGTGCTGTACCCGCCACACACAGAGGCCTTGGCGAGAGGTTCAGATAAGGGGCAATGAGAGAAATCCGGACCTAGGACGTGATTTTGAATTTCCATCTTTCAGATACCTGAGAAAAATCCATTTCAGCTCTAGGTTTATTATGATCATTTCAAGAAATAAAAATAAGAAACCAAACATAAGTCGACTTTGGTGAAGTAGCAAATATATCTCCATGACTGTTTTACCATGCCTTACAAAAATCATCTTACACAGTTAATGCAGCCATATAATCCAAATTTACTCTTGGAAGCAAATGAAGAATTCCACACAAGCAAAGAGCTAGATGGATAAATTATAACTTTTGGTAAAAAACAGAATCATGAAAACTGTCAAAAAAATCAATGCTTGTTGGTAAAACACACTGATCACTTCTTGCTTGCCCTCACATTAAAAAAAAAAAAAGATATACTGAAGGGGAAAAGATTATTATTGTGGCTCTCAAGATTCTTTAAAAAAAAATTTAAACTAGGAACCAAAGCAAATAACAAACTTTCAGTCTATAGTAAAACTATTTAATCTCATCGCTATTAGGTTCTTTCTAACATGAAAATGGCATTCTACCATAAGGTTTCTGTAGGAAGAAAACCACATATCAAGTGGATCTGAGTCATCATCAGATTTCAATCATCTTCCCACAACACTTTGATTTAGAAGTTAAACATAACCTTCAGTTATGTGTTTTGATCTTAGAGTGAGACTGCCATACCACATTAAAAGATGTGGGAAGAAATTAATTCTCTTCTGCTAAACTTATCTTCGCAAAGCATGTATTTTGCTACAGTAAGTACAATGCACCAGTCACTTAAATAAAAACAGCCTATGAATAATGATAAAATATTAAAATACGTGATGTCAGTTTGCAGAGAAAAAAATCTAGTTTTCTTTGATACATATTAACAAATAACTTTTTCATTGACTTGTATTTTTCACTAATGCTAGCATCCTCATATAATGTTTTGTAAAAACTCAAGGCTAAAAATTGAGCACAGTGTATCATACAAGAAGAAGTAATACTGTTAAATAAATACAAACTGGATAATTAGTGAGGGGCAAAAATGATCCTAAGCCCAGTTGCTACAAATCTGGTTATTACTAATTAAAACAGTTAAGTAATTTGTTATCATTTTAAGCGGAAAATCTTGTTCATTAGGTTGCATCTAGACACATTTAACTTCCTGTAATACTTTGTGATTTGTTTGAAATTTTGGTTAAAAGGAACAAGCAGAACTTTTACTTTTTTCCATTAAGAGCTATTCTGAACTTCAAAAGGTATAACCAAACTATGGCTCTTATTGGTACTCGACTGTATGATGTCTTAATAAGTTGAGAAATATTGCCTTGGCCACAAAATTCACTCCATTTCTCTTTAAGCTTACCATATATTTTATATAATGTTATATTACCCTAGCTATGAGTGCAATCTGAGTTCATTTCAAAGTCACATAGCCAAGACTCATCCTTCTAAGAGTAATAAAAGAACAGGCATTTTCTTCCCACTTGATAAGTACCATCATGACAAACACACTTTATTTTCCCAATTTATTCTAATTTAGTATCAATACGATGAATTTTGAGTCATCTTCAAGCCTCAGTAACATAATATCACACATAAAAATAATAAATAACTTTGACTATCTTTTTCAGTTCCTCACACCTGCCATGCTTCTTCCTACCACAGGGCCCTTGCATATGCAGTTCCTTCTATCTGGAATGTTCCTCCCTCCCTTCTGTGCCTCCTCAACTTCTTCTCTGCTTTGTTTCAGCTTCAGTTTCACCTCTTCAGGAAGCACTCCACTCCCTCCCGATCACATCCAATTCCCCTACTGTAAGATCTCATAGCACCACGTCCTTCTCCTGGGTAGCACTTGCCACGGCTGAAATGACATGTTTGCCTTTCTTCCTCAGTATCTGTCAGCCAAGTCTGTTTTGTTTCACCTTTGTATTCCTAGTATCTATCCCAGTGCCAGACATACAGGAGGAGGCAATAACTATTAGTCTATTCACTGAATTAATTTATTAAGATTTATATTTCTCAGCTGAAGTATTTTCTTCACTTGCTATTTTTAATGACTACTGCTAAAAATATTTTCCTATTTTTGCTCATGCAGAAGCAGACTGACAACCTCACTTAATCCTTCATCATATTTACATAGCATCTCCTATGTGGAATTTGAATATTTTACACTGAGAAGTAGAAGCTGAATGGATTTTGGAGGCAGGAAGCTCAGAGTTTGAACTCTAGTTTGGTACTTAGTAGTTGAGCAATGACAGCATGATTATTTAATCCCTTGGAACTGCTTTTTCCTTGCCCTACCCAAAATTGGGAAAAGACTTTTTTATTTGCAGGAGGGTTATGATCATTAAATGTGGTACTACATGTGAATGCTGGATACAAAGCAGTCCTGGGAACATGGCCTACTGTTTGTAAGATTGCTTCAGTTTTGAGGCATAAAGTGAAAACCTTACCAATTACTAATGTTATCAAGTGAACAGTGGAGTCCTTGCGTACACCATGAAGACCTCACTTTACAAAGCTGACTAGCAACTTTTATCAGATTACGCTTCATTTATCCCGCAACAATAATCACTATATGAAGAAAAAATGTACAGTGTTAGGCAAATTAAGAAGTTTTTCTTAAATATCAGCTATGGAAGAGCTTCAGGCTGCAAAAGTAGAAATAACTAGGGAAATATATCAATTTTCCCAATGACCACGGCTGCTGAAAACTCTACATTAATGCTTCTAGTCCTACTTTAATATCTTTCCCCAAGGACAAAAGGAGATGAAATGTATGTCAGAAATATAATAAGGCTAAAAAGGAACTCGTTTTGAAAACCCCTGCAATTAATTTAATAAGTGGGCCTAACCTGCCATTATCACTGACATAAATCATTTTATTTACACAGTTCCAGAATTTAGGAGACGCATACCTTTAAACAACCGTATTGCATTATAAACAAATTTAATAAACACGAGGAAAGCCCAGCTTCCCCGTCATAGCTATCCAGGGCATATTTTGTCTTGGACATTTTTTTTCACACTGCAGCTAAAACAGTAATCTCCAGCCCCATGCCAAAATAAACTCCAAATGGTCTAAATATGTCAAGAGCCTCGTGCTATTCAACCCCACCACGGTTTGTAGTCTTTCCACGTCATATTAAGTAATTAATTCTGGGTTCTACTGGGCCTTTGTTTTCCTAATTTTTTCACAACAGTGCAGCCACCACACTTTCTTTTGGAGGCCACACAGTGATATGGCAGGGCTTAGCCCAAGGTAGAGCTTGTACTGTCTTCATCACAAAGCAAGAGCTACTATTTAGCATCACAGATTGTGTTCTGTTCCCCAGCTGTAACCTCTCAGTACGCACATGCAGCTGGATTTTTGTTGCTGTTATCGAACAAAGCAAGTTAAGCACTATACAACATCAACATCAGTGAAACATGATTGTCAGCCTCCAAAGCAAGCGAGGCTCGAACTGGGAGACGTTAATATTATACATTTTCGTCACATTATGACAAAAATCTGAATTCCCAGACATTTCATGACCCTGTTGGGAAAAATTTGTGATCGTTATTTTTTTAATCTTTAATATATTTCATTATCAAAATGGAAGTGTTCTAAAAATATTTTTTCTCATAAGCCTCTGTGTTGAACACGTTTTCTTTCAATCTTACTGATAATTTGTGTGTGTGTGTGTGCATGTATAAAAAAAAACACATTTTAGTCTTTCAAAATGTACAGATAAAACAATAAGAGTACATTTTAAGAGGCCTGAGTAGTTCTAAGTATTACCACCAGTAAACAATCACAATATTAAGATTGTGATATGAATGGCTAAAAGGACATTCTAGCTAAAGGCTTTGTTTTACTCTGTATTCAAATATTATGTTAAGTGGCTGAAAACTATGTCCTTGAAAATAATCTGCTTCTGTCATTATTTACTTTCCCAATTTATTTAACATTAAATATGACCTTAAAATGAGAAGAAATACTATTGTCTTCTGGCCAATATTTTTGTTTTACATTAAGGAGAAAATGCTTGATAAATGATCTGCTATTTAAATTGAACGTCATTTATTTTTATCTCTAGTTAAATTTTACACATTTAGAAAGTTTATATAGAAACATTACAGGCTAATATATGGGATATTCCAAATGCTATAATATCTCTCAAAACATAAATGATATTGCTATTATATGTGGCTAACATGAAGCTCAGTGATTCATCAATTTTTCTATTTCTCTTCATCTCTTTTACAGCATCCTAATCAACCTAATTAAGGCTTTGTTCATCTGAAACCTCTGATGACAATTTGTTTAACTCTATCCCACTGTGGTCTTCTTATAAGGAGAATTAAATCTGATCTTCTGACAGCAATCATTAAATGATCCCAACTGGCCCCAATTAAGCCACATGGCTCACAGGCTTCCATATAGTCAAGTGCCAAGTTCTCTGTTTCATTTACACATCGTTCTTTACCTTGGTTTATTTTCTTAAAGCCAATTAAGCATGTGTCTTATCAAGTGGAACTAAATTTCCTTGTGTACATTAGCTCAAGACACAGTGCATCACCTGACTTTGCAGTCACACTGAAGCATCACACAGGACTTCTGAAGCCATTCTCTCTCACTGCAGTGGAACTAGTGAAAAAGAATCTTTACATTTACTTACTGATGCTGAAATTGACCCACACGTACATTCTCAAGTAATACGCATGTTTAAATAGTTCTGGCTAATGTAAACCAACAGTAACTTTTCATTTGGCTTGTTTACAATCTTTTAATCAAGTAATATCTACATTTAGAAGTCAGGTTTAATATTCCTTTTTTTTATATTTGAAATTATCTCTTTCCCTCCCTCGAAAAAATCAGTACCAAAGTAAGACTTCTGAAGTTAACCTTTCTTACCCTTAATTTCTGCTCTAATTTTTTCACATGTGCGCAATTGTAAGTTCTGTAATGATGTTCCCAGGCCTTCCTATGAGCGCAGGTAGCCTCAGGATTTAGAGCTCATTGATTGTGTGCTACTCCAGGGAAATGACTGATTAAAACCAGCCTCACGAGGAGGAGTAGCTCCTATTCACATTTGGCTTATCTTATTCTAAACTCTAATACCTGTATGGAAATTTGACCCTAGCTTTGGCTTTTGGAGAACTGCAGTTTACCTAGAGTCCTCTTCCTTAGAAGTCAAGGCAGAATTATAGTTACATTAATCCCAATATGACTGGTGTTTGACTCAGGTTCTGAAGGCCTTAATCAATTACCCTGACTGCTTTCCCGTGAATATAAACAAATGCACTGTATTTTTATATCTATTCTAATTATAGCTATCACTGATCATCTGTTGGTATTTGATGTGGGCTATCTGTCACAGCTCTCAGAGCAGATGGATTAGAACATATCTGTTCATCCTAATCATACATTAAAAGCTGACATTAGGATAGAGAACTGGAATGGATGCTATGCATCTTAAAGGACATTAACCTTGATGGAACATGTAACTGTTTTTATTACTTGACCAACAGATGTAACTGCAAAGAAAAAGGAAAATACAACATACTGATATATATAGCAACACCTAGAAAAAACAGCATGTGCATTTTCGTTTTGATTGCTAAATATACATCTGATCATCTACTCAGTAACTGTTAATTCCCCTCAAAAGAGGAAAACTTCTAGATATCTGTTAAAAAAGGCCGAAGATCTAGAAAATACTTATTAACCTCACAACTGACTCACTTTAAAATATGTGTAATAAATGTACTAAAATTTTAGTACAGTAAAACAGACGCTGGGGTGTTGAATTATGAAATATTTCTCACTGTATTATAGTAATCTCCAATAAGATGTGATGTTAATTTTAGAGCATGCTTCTGCTAAAAAGGCCAAACCCTGTAACAGATTTAGTACAAAGAAGCTGAAAATATCCTGTGGAAAAAAAAAAATCTGTAGAGAAATCAGCCAGCCCAAATCCTGCCATTACTCAGCACTGCAGTGACGTGCGGATGTTTGTAGTGGTTTGAGGAGCCAGCAGGGGTGGAAACTCTACGTACTCAACTCCAACATGATTGCAATTGAACCTCATCAAAGTAAGAGCTCATAATTTGTCACAGAAAACAGCCAATTAACATATGTTAGAAAAAGGCTTCATAAAGATAATATATGATTAAAGACCCAGTGCAGCTGTTGAAAATCAAAACTATGCATTTAAAAAAGAAATCTCAGCCTGAGCTTCCGTATGGTTAAACTGATAATGGCTACTATGATTTTTTTTTTAAGTAGAAAAATATAATTATAGTGCTTCTTGTAAGTTTGGGGTTATGGCAAGGGAGAACTGGGTACTGTGGCACTATTTACTATGGCTCACTTAGTTCTATAAATAGATGAAGCCCTTGCCAAAACTCTGTAGTTACTTTGTTATAGTGCTATTTTAAAACACAGACCTTCATTGTGAGCTAAATGGCCTTCAGGATGCACTTTGTAGTTAGAGCATTCCTCTCAAAACTGTATCCTCCCTTTATCTGTGCAAAACTCCAGCACAAGAGGCCTCTCCATGACTGCCCTGCTCACTGTAAAACATGCGGGGGCTGTGTAACACACGGTTTTAACACTTCAGAACTTTTGTCAGGGCGCAGGTCAGGAATGGTGACAGTTAAATGTCAGAAATGAGATTCCGGCACACACATGCACTACAGATCCTCTAACAGGATGCAGTCCAGGCTACTTGCCACGGCTTTGGAGCAGACAAGCTACATGTAACATATTTCGTGTGCTCTGATGGCAGATTTTAAACTAAACTTTAGGTGGAAATATACAGGCAATCAGACCCTGGCTAAATCACTGTCACGGGATACCATGAGCCAAGACATAAAGATGTCAAGTGTAGTGCTAGGTGCCAGGGACCTTACCGTGAACAAAACAGAAGGCCCTGAAGTTCATGAAACTTACGTTCTAAAGGGAGAAAGGGGCAACATACAAGTGCACCAATGTGATGGTTTTAGATAGAGAAAAAGTATAGAGGAAATACTATAGAATGGACTACGGAGTGATTAAGCAGGGAAGGACAGAGGTGGGCATTTATTGGATAGTTTATCACGTAAGGGTTATTTGAGAAGATGACATCTGAGGAAAGACCTAAAGCATGATGGAGTCAGGCATAATTTGTAGGATAAATACTCCAGCATTCTTCGTGTCGCCTGTGTTAAGAACTTGGCCTAGTCACAGTATCCTAAACTCCAGTTTCCTTCTCTATAGAATGAGAATGATAACATATACATTCTATTATGAGGTTGTGAGGCTCAAATAAAAAACAGAGCCACACTCATTTGTAAAAATTCACTTGAATGCAATTCAATTTCATACACTCATTGTATAAACCTGTTTTCCTCACTTTCGTATTATACAGTTTTGTAAAAATAATAAATACTCTGAAGCACTGAGAATATACTATAATGCAAAATGTTTCTAAATTGATATCAATTGAATCCAAAGGTGTGTCTTCCCTTAATGTGAATATTTCATGATAGTAATGCCCACTGGTTGAAATAGCTCTTGGAAATATAAGTTCACTTTGCAATGCTAAATATGGAAAGCACCATGAACAATCAGAGAAACGTAATGCAAAATTTCTGAGTGTGAAATACAGAATTATATAAGGATCACTTTTTAAAAAAACTTTTAGAAATAAAAAATCTTACACCATTGCTAATGTCACTTAGTCTTTGGGTTAGGTTCATTTATTTCTTCTCTCAGAGGACCCAACTCCCAAGCAATGAGCAGAGCTTTGATTAAGATCTCAGCAATATTTGAAAATCCCAGTGACTTACTGTACCAGAAATCTTCATGTATCTTTGGACATCCCCATCTAATGAGAGTAAGCTACGTAGCCCCAAGCCAAACAGATTAATTTCCAACTTGGAATGAGTAGAAAAATTGAATTATATAGTATTTTTAAAATCAAAATACTGGATAGGTATTTTTTTAGAGGAAAATAAATACAAATTTAAGGATTATAATTTTTAATAAAGAGAAAATTAGAGTAAAGGGACAGACTCATATTTTCATTTTAAAAGTTGTGAAACAGAAATGTCCAAGGAAAATCTACAGTATTTGAAGGGAAGGGGTCAAATTTCCTATGCAATGAAACTTTAAGAAATTGGGGGTATACATTTTCAATTCTTCCCCCCCTGCCATTTTCTGGGGGGGAGGGAGTGGTATAAATTTGATACTTTATTCCAAACCATTTTCTTTCTATTTCCTGTTTAGTAAACACAAGTCTATCAGTTTTAAAATAGGAGAAGTCATATAATTTACCATGAGGCTTAAATTGACACTAATCTATTTTCATTTACAATTGAACAAATGCCCTGAAAAGGAATCATAAATTGAAAAAAAAAAAATTAAAATCAAAACCGCATTTTTATCTTTCCTAAATAAAGCATGTACAGATTTTTATTGTAACAAAAATTTGTATGTGTTTGATCTTATTTTCAATGCTAACCAATATTTCACATTGCATTCTCACCTCCCTATCACGTAAAATAACCTCTGCGGTACATTTATTTCACCCTCTGAGACCTAGTCATGACTGCACATAAACCAGGCATGGAAATACGAGTTTCTTCTCTCTACTTGTAGCATTCCCCACTCCATTTTTTCATTTCATCACCTTTCTTTATCTCCTTTTCCACATGTTTAGAACTGAGGGGATATGGAAAATGAAACTGTCAAAGAGCTAGGAATAGAGGTGTTCTCAGACAAGCAAAATGTTTCCTCCATACAATCCAAGCAGGGCCAGGACAAGCCTGCCGAGCGAGGATGGCGTGGTGGGCCGGAGCTGAGCTGAGACAGTTTCTAGGCCACAGGCCTAGCAGGAGGCTCCTTATCTCAGCATGTCTACACATTCTGTCCTGGGCTGTTTTCAAGGATAGCTCAAGTCATCCTTGGCAGATAATTCTAAATGGAAAGTATTACAGTGCTTCCCCTATAAAACAGACCATGCTACTACAGACCAGAAGTTACAAAAATGACCATATTTTAGCTTGATTTTCTCAAACCTAGAATCCAAAAGAAAGTAGTGGTGAGTGGAGGCCAGCTCACGACTGTCCTTAGAGAGCCCGAAGTGCCTATGTCAGCATTCCCTAAAGAGGATTCCAAAGATTACAGGCTCCTAAGGATGTTAACGAGTTGTTTCTAAAAAAAAAAAAAACAAAAAAAGAAAACTGCTTTCTTTGCTCCAGGATTTTTCATATTCTTCCATATGCTGAATGCCAGAACCTGGAATATTTTTCAATTTATCTGGGATATCCTTTGGGAAATTCTAGCTTTAAAGAAAATAACAGGCTTCCTCTTTCTGACTGCTGAATACGCTGCAGTGCTGAAATGCCCCAAACCAGCACTCAGCTCACTGCTGGGCACAGGGAGATGGTAATAGTATTGTTAAAGAAATGATAAAACAGTGGAAAACTCTTCATTTCGCTTTACAAAAGAGTACAAACATGAGATCAGGTGCAGAAAACTGCTGTTCATTTAAAGTAAAAATATTAAAATATTTAGCAATTAGAGAGTGTGATTTGTTCCCAAAGCACTAAGCACAAAGCAACAGAGCACAGTGGACAGCAAGCTCTATTTGAAGTCAGACTCGTGGCTGGGCTCTGCTACCCACTAGCTGCGTATCTTTCGGTGTTATTTTCCTCAGACATATCTAGGGAGCTGGGTTCAATTTCTAAGACCCCTTTTAGGTTCTTAAATGGTATAAATTTAATAAAGGAGTGAAAAATAAAAAGAAGTCAGAATGCTTCTCAAAAGGGTATTTTCCTAGAGAAAAAAAAATAAGCTGACAACAATGTTTAACTGTCTGGATAAATATAATTGGTTTTTTTTTTCACTAAGCTTAATAAATAAGTAATAGCTAGGAATTATAAACTTCTAAGACATTAAAAGCTTTACATATTTTAACTCTAATCCCCCCAACAGCCTATGAGGAAGGCACTATTATAATTCCATTTTACAGAAAAGAAGCCTGGAGGACAGAGAGGTTAAGTAACCTGCCCATGGTCACACAGCTAGTGTTAGAGCTATAATTTGAATCCATATAAATCCAGTTCCAGACTCAGTCCTCGAACCACATATTCTCCATGCTGCAAAGTCATATTCAAAAGAGTACTTAAAAATTGAAATTCTGTGTAGAATATGTGGTATTCAGAGGGATTCGGCAGAGTTTCTAAGTACTTTTAAAATCAGTGTTCTTCAACACACCTAACATTCTCTTATTTTTGATGGCAACAATGAGTTCACTTCACTGTGCCAGCAGAGGATCACAACAGAAGTTAATAAACAGTTGTCATTAGTATTAGAATTTGCTGGCTGATCAACAACAGCTGGTTTTTGTTTGTTTTTTTCCACTTTCTACAAATGCATGTGGTTGCTCACAAGAAAAACCAGGTAAATGTACAAACTGGCATATACTCTTCACAACTCCTGGGAAAAGTAAAACAGGTGTCTTCCTGATAATGGGTCAGGAGAGTCAACTGCATTTATGATAAAGATGAGAATTACACAGAAATTACAGCTATCTTGTCGCCAAGGTTTGAAGCAATCATCGTGCTCTCCTTCAAAGTACTTTGACTAGGTTGCTAAACCAGACCTAATCCACTCTAGCATGACCGCCCTGCTCATCGAGATCTCTTGCCTCCTCCCCTGGCTGCTGCTACTCCTCATCTTCCTCACTCTATGCTCTTTCTCTTTCTTCTCCTCAAATTATGGTCTACTACAAATTCTTCTATTTGCAGTGGAGTTTCCACTTCAGAACTTTCTACATTTACCTACTTCTTTAGAATTCTTTGTGTTTGAGAGCTCTGAGTATAACTGTGCAATTCAATCTCTTTAAATACATTATTTTAGAAGTAATTTCATGGCTATCAGCTTTATAAGACACACACCTAATAAAATATACTAATTAATTGTATAAAAACAGTTGACATAACTGGCAATATACTTCTAATTGTTGAAGAAAAACGACACACTTCGGTATATTACAGAAGTCACATTGCTGTTTTTTCAGAGTGTATTGTGCAGCCTTGCTCTATCAGAGCCTACAGAGTGTGAGGAAAGAACAGTGTGTCTATCTTCAGCATGTGTCAGACTTCTTTCCTACTTTCATAGGCAAAACACCGTGGTACATATATATTCATTAATGTGTTTACATATGTTTTTGTACTAGTGGATGAGAACAGTGCGCCAGAGCCATGCAAAAACTCCATGGGCAACAATGGCATATTGTATCCAAGACTGAATTCAACTTAAGATGCTGGGCAGTTGACAAGGCAAAGTGAAAGCTCAAAATGGCCGCTTCTATCTCCCATGCACTCTACAAGGGCTTTTGGTAAACAGGAAATCTCTGAGATTTCTAATTCAGTAAGAAAGAACCTGTTGGCAAATACTGCCTTTTAAAGTGAAGACAACTCTGGAGTAATTTTTGTATTAGTATTGCCCCTGTGTGTTGGTGGTTCCAGTAATAAAAGTATTCTGAGAAGGGCAGAGAGTGAACTTTACTCTTAGGTACTAGAAACGTGGACATTTCCATCAAGTAACTAGTTCACATACCAAACACTCCCAAGGACTCTAAAATTCAGCATTCTATAAAAATGTTTGTCATTTGTATCTTACGAAGTAGAAAAACAATGAATGTAGAAATACCTTTATCACATTCCTTTGAGAAAATTATTTAATATAAACATTTATAAATGTCATCCTAAATATATTACGGAGAATTTCAGGATGGGTTTGGAAATTTCACTTGCCTTAAAATGGATATTTATGAGAAAGATAAATTTTGCCATGACAGAGAAACAAGTCCTTTCTTTTGGTTAGAAGTACGTATTTGTGTTTCCATTCAGCTAAGTGAAGAAGAGAAACGCCGGATATTAATATTGGCAGGGGCCACGCAAGGTCATATCATTTTTCCCTCCTTCAGATTAATACCATACCCAAACTATTTCACAAAGATTCCATCTCTCCTATTTTTAAGGTCTTCCGGAAAAGGAGCAACATAACCTTCCTCAGTAACCTATTTTGATATTTCACAACTCTCACTCTCAGGAAATTCTTACTTATAGCTAATCCTTCACAGAATACTTTATGTCCACTCCTCTTGTTCTGTCCTCTGCACAGAGAACATTTGGTGATCATGTCACCATTTTATACACTTGAAGATTGTGTACTGATTTATACTGATTCTTTTAATACTTTCCTTACTATAGTTTTTATTTTTCCCCCATCTTTGCAGCTCATCATTTCAAATTACATTTGTCTATAGCTGTGGAGTCCAAAAATATACATAGTCCTTAAAGAAGCCTTTTGTTGTAAACTCTCATCAAATGCATATTTTTAATTATCCACACACTGTATGAATTTTAAAGTAAATGTTTACCTTTTCATTTATTTCAATTTTGTATTTTTTTCCCTTGCCAGATTTGTTTCTTGCCAACTGTTCCACATTTTGAATTTAGAGAGTTTATTTATTTTTTTCTCCTTGGCTTCAAGATTTCTGACCACTTTTCTAGTGTGCCAAGGTCATGCTGAGTTCTGATCCTATCTTTCAAGGGCCAGACCTCAGACACTCTCTTTACACAGGACATGTTAGCATTTTAAAATTTAATGACTAAAATCATTTACTTCATTATCTCTTTAGCTACCATTAAAATCTGTGTGTGATTTAGATGACATTTTTCCCAATTTATGGATGAGGATATCATACAGAAGAAAATAAAAAAGCCTTGGAAAGCTGAAATTACATCTATCTCTTTTCCTCTACATTTTATCAATGAAGATGAAAACATTCTTATAGGACCAGTTCTTACACGGTGCTGTGTTGGTTCATGCACCTTGGACTTTTCAGGATACATAACACATGGATTTCGTTGTGATTTTTCTTTGTGTATTTTTAAGGCTATAAATAAGAGAGTTATTAACTGTGGTTCCCAGGGTCATCCTTTGTTTCCTTTAAAAAATGTCATCACGATGATAGTCACCTTCTGCTCAAAAATTCTTAAGAATAGCAGCTTGTGGCCCTGTAATGGCAGCATGTTACAATAGTTCCTGCTATTAAAATGATTTTAATAAAGCCAGACCTGCTCAGGAAGAGTTTCGTGAAATTTGCTTTGTTTCTTATTTCTTAGTATCACCGGATATCATAGATCATAGATACATGTGTTACATTTCATGTATGTGGCCACAAGCATGAGATCATTTCACTGCCTAATAAAGGTCAAAAAATAAAGCAAAGAAACACTGCATTCATTCCTTCATTCGACTATTTTTTTTCTGAGTAACTACTAAGTTTCAGGCACTGTTCCAGGTGATAGCCCAGGAAATAAAACAGACAAAAATTCATGCCCTGGTGGAAATTACACATTACTGGTATTATCTATATTTACTTTCTCCTCCACATTAAAAATGGGCTACACTTATTTTATCCTTTATTGTTGTTTTTGCTGAAACTGAATAAATTTATAGAGATTACCTCTTAAGTTTGATTCTTCTTCTCCAACTTTAAGCCTTTACTATGTCTTAGAACTTTTATTTCTATACTATTAATTTCTCCTGTTCTCATAATGGTTTTTGATGTTGGCATTTTCTTTAGTCAAATGGATACTCCCCTCCTCTTTAATGCTTATAATTCAAGATGAAGTGTTTTTTGACCACTTGGCAATCCTTTACCCCACATACTCAATTTTATAATATCTTGTAATGTTTTCAAGTCCTTTGAAATATGCTCCATTAAAATTCATCTTTTCTATTGTTGACTTCTTCAGATCTTTCAGTCCTGCCTGTGTTTGGGCCCTAAAAGACCGAGAAGCTTTGGCAAATCACCAGATTTGATGAGAAAAGTAAACTAATGAATAATATTGTTTTAGCTTTATTGAAAAAGAAAAAATTCTAATAAATCAAGAAAGCCTGCTCACATTCGTATTTTCTGGTGTTACATATCTGGGTAATCTGTGACTGTGATATTTAGATATTTCTATTATATAAGGATGACAGCAAGTGATCAGTGGCTCTCTGTCATGTAATAAAAGATGCTGGATTCAGAAGAAACAGAGCACATTACAGACATCAACTATACGGAAAGAAAGTAAAAGATACACAGTGAGAAAAATCCTTTCTTGAGAATTTATGAATCTAGCATCAGCCAAAAAATTATAGTAAATAAAGAACTGGGAAACACTGCGATAATTTCTTTGTCAAATTTTAGTTTACATTAAGTATATTAAAAAAAATTCTCAGAAGAAGAAACAGTGAGATCAACAAGAAAGCATCTCTTATGTGTAGCTAGATGTCTGCCAGCATGTCAGCTTCCCAGGTGAAGTTTTCATGTGTTTATGAGAATGTAAATAATTATAATAATAACCTTCTTTAAAAAGATGGTATTCTTAGGATCTCAATGATTTTTGAAGAAAAGCAATTTTTAATTTTCCAGAGCCCGGCACCGAAACATACGAGCTGCAGATCGTATGTGATGATGTTCACCACAGCCATCTATCCAGAGAAACTTACTGTCCCTCCTGTCCTGCCTGAGAAGGAGAAGAAGGATATGGTGAAGAGAGAACGTCAGTGGCAACTGGCTGGGAGATTCAAAAGGCTAAGTTATTTGGAAGATGCCAATATATAGGCTGGTAATGCCTTGTCCACTCTGATGTTTTTCATATCTAATTCTTTTTGGATGCAGAACTTTATAAAATGTTTCTTTAGTTTTTTGTGTGTTTTGTTTGTTTTTTTTAAAAAGCCCATGGAAAAGAAAAACATTTCTATTTGGGTTTCTCATTCCATTAACCATTTGCCTTTCCCTAAAACTTTAATTATATTCTATGCTTAAACATACAAACATAGGCATATTATATCACTTAAAATGCTGTGTGTATATCATTTAAATTAAATTACCAAAAACCCCCCCACACCTTAAGAGTCAACCAACAAATTATTGGAATTAAGCTAAATAAAATCAAGGTCTGTCTTTGGAATTCTATCAGGACAGTGTGCAAAAATGAGACAGATCAATTATTAGGCAGACAGTATAAGCTACACAATGACATGTAGATTGCATTTTTCATGTTTGTGAAATTCAAGTTTTTTTAAGATTTCATTTCTCCACCACAAAGTGAAAGGTAAGTAATATATGTGTGTGTGTGTGTGTGTGTGTGTGTATATCTTCTATTTCTAAATAAAGATTTTCTGATCTATTGAAAGTAACATCCATGACTTTCTCTAATCCAGAAAATTATCTTGTTAGGAGATTCAATTTCAAATTGTAAACATGAGAGAAAAAAGATCTAAAGAAAAAGAAGCGAAAATCTGGCAACAAAGTCAATTTGTGTTTGATAGTTTGTTCCTGTGAAATAATTTTTAATCATACTATTATACTTGGTAACATTAAATAAACATGTCCCAGGGATGTTATTCCTATTATTTCAATTGGACCTCATACTTGGGTAAGTTCATGCTATCATGATCACACTTTATATAACTGTTGAGGAAATCAAGGGTCAGGAATAACACACAAGGCGTCCAACTTTACACTGAAATAAGTAGCAACATTGGGTTTTGAGATAAGGGAGGCTGATTCCAGATTCCAAGTTTTTATCTCCTCTGCTATACTGCCACATGCATTAGGAGGACTTACAAAATTCTAAGGAAATATTTTATCTTGCTTTTAAATTTTATATATCAAAGTCCTAAATCAGTTGACAGAGACATACATATTAAATTCAAATGCATCCATGATCTGAGCTTTTACCTAAAAATACACCTCAAAGTTTTATTCTCATTAGATTGGAGAAGGGTGTTTTGTTTAGTTTCTGCTTGGCTTCTGCTTGCCATATTTTAAAAATTGGAAAAATATATTGCTATTTTTAGTTTAAACACAGTATACAAAAATATTAAGTAAATTTAACTTTTTCTCTGATTCAAATACTATTTCTTAATGTACTTCTATTTACAGTCATTTCGAGAACAACTTTTTCCCCCATGGTTAAGATTTTAAATAATGTTATAGGCTTCCAGCAATCATTTACTTAAAATTTATAGTCAAGGATAAGATACCTCTAATTTTCCATTTGGTGTATGTCTTATGTAAACATAATTAGGAACTCTGACTATATAGATCAACTTGACAATGAATTGGAAACAGATGCTGCTGCTAAAGATTAAATTTATAGAGGAATTGATGAGAAATGCAGTACTCTGTAATTTATTGAACATGCCTTGCCTAATGTCTATGTCCTTCTTATCAAATGATGCTTAAGGGTTCTATTTATGAAAATAATTCACCTTGCACAGTTAAAACGACCCATTGATTGTAAGTAACTTTCTAGTATTTTACATGTATGAGATACTAAAAAATGTCAATGACTAAAAAATGTCAAATGACTAAAGCAATGAATGTGCTTTAATTCCATAAATTAAGAATGTGCTTTAATTCCATAAATTAAGTAATTTGGACTGCATATAAAAGCTTAAACTAGAATGAACATTACAAATAGTGAACACTGAACCGCAACTGTCATACCCTCCATGTCAACGGTGCCTATAAATGCTGCTGTCAACAGCTGGTTCAAATTGCCAAAAGACCCCAGAAACAATTCAGGAAGGAACAGTTTTTAAATGGATCCACATTATGGGAAAAATACTCTTCCTTTATGGTCACTGTTCATTTCCTGTACTGAAATATGACGTGGAAGCAACTGTAAGTAAGAAATTATGACCTGCTTAGAAACTTTTTACTAAGACTAACTTTCATTATGTTGAAGTTCTGTATCACAGGCATTTCAATACAGATATATTACTAAATATGAGATTACAAGAGTAATCTCACGATTGTAACTGTAATCTGACAATTACAACTTTACTATCTGTCATGGTCTTTTCCATTGGTTTACTTGAATCTTCTATGCATCTCAGTTCCCTCCCTGCATGATCAGCTCATCGGAAGTAGGAAGCAACAGTGATGCATTTGTATCTTGTATTGTAAATACCTCAGCAGTTGTGATAAAAATACAACTTATTTTATCTTATATAATCTAAATAAATTCTAAATGGTAATAATTATTTACGGTGTTGAGAATTTTTATAAAATACGTAATAAAGAATTTTCTTCACCACTGAGTTTTCAACCTATATGTTCTCTACATGTGCCTTCTGCTTTTAAGAACCTTGGTTATGAGTGGTATAACAACAGTTGACTGAAGATTTATACCTATAATAAAAATAAAATTGACTTCAACTCTCATTGAAAGTGCTACAAATATATGGCAGTCCCCGATAATGACCGAAAAATGATAGCAACAATGTGCTGGGAGTAAATTGTCATTTGAGCGAGCAAAGGGAAAACGAAAAGCATTACGGGAATTACTTTTAAAATATTTTTGATAAGATAAAAGAAAATTAAGCAGTAAAGTTCCAAGGAGATCTCTCTTTATGCTAAACGTGGTAGAAATGTCATTCAAATACAGTTTATCCCTGCAAGGAGATTACCTGTAATGCCACCAAGGTCACTGCCAAGTTGTATTAATGGTCATGTGCAGTATATGTCAGTCACATGAGTTAGAGCTGCCTTCTTCTTTTTTTTTTCTTACTGCATAATGTCTAGCCTCTTAATGCACACTGACAAATTGAGGTGAGTGAATATGTTTTTCCAAAATATAGATGGAAGAGTTCCATTCCACCACTCTTCTATTTTAATTGTACCAAATACGTGGAATGTTTGTCATCTGGCAGGAAAGAGGTTTTAAATATTCTATTTTGGAAACTGAACCCTTCTTGAAAATGGCACTTTGAATCTTGAAGGGAATTATTTGTGGCTGTGTTGTGAATTTCCTTCCTTTCAAATGCACATTTGCTTACATTGCTGCAAAAGCACAAAATATTTTTTAAATGTAGGGATGGCATTTTTTAAATCTAGAAAATGCCATTGGAACATGAAGTTAGTAACAGAATGATTTAGTATTCAATAGTTGAGCTCTATTGCAGATTTGTAATTTTCATTTATCAATATTATTCATCATTTACAGAAGAAATGTGAGAGTGTAGGCATATTGGCTTCTGAATATATCTAGCAACTAGAGTGTAGCAGACATATTTATGTACTTAGAGTAAAAATAGATTAACACATCTCCTTTACAGGACTTATATTTAAATAGAATAAATCACACCCTCAAAGAATAAATGATATTCTAGTATGTTATAATAAAACTTGCTCATAAGAGACATCTTTATTAAAAATTTACCACTTCAGCGCTAGAATACCAATTTAGTCCTGGTTTTGAGATTAGCAATCCATTATAAATATCTGGGGAATCAGCAATTTCAATTCTCAATTTGATATTACAGCTCAGCACTGATTTCTTTTTGTTTCACTTACATACTTTAATTCATCAAAAACATTATCGAGATGACTAGGAAAGAAAGAAGACATGAAGAAGCACTTCCCTGCTTACATCAGCTGACCTGGACAATATTTTAAAACTATATTTAGAAAAAGATCAAAAGAGCTGAGTACAGCAACAATTCTCCATGCCAACTTCCTCTATTATCACTTTTCTTTTGTTCATTTAGTAACTCAACTATAAAACAACTACGTTAAAAAAGAGACAGCGAATAATCCCAGGACTTCCACATAGAATTTTAACAGATTGATTAGATACATAATCAGTTACGCTACAACAACAGGTACCAATCTATAACCTTCACATAAGATCACCATTTATCTTTCATTTATCTCATTTATATTTGTACAATTTGACTTGGATCACAAATTCATTAAAAAGGAGTTTCTCAAATTTGAATTTGAATACAAACAACTATTATCTAAGTTACAAAAAATTAGATTCAAATAAATTCCATTTATAAAGTACATGAGTAAAAAGTGGCAATATACAGAGTGCAAATAAACTCCATTCTGCAAACTTAATAATTATAACAAGCAGTTGGGCATAGGGTGATGTAAGTAATTAAAATTCATATATAATATTTTATCTGAGCTTTTTAATGTTTTTGATTATTAGATCTTTTACAAAGATGATGTAGAATAATTTGGCATTAAAAAAATCCTCAGGCCGGGCACGGTGTCTAATGCCGGTAATCCTAGCACTCTGGGAGGCCGAGGTGGGCGGATCGCTCAAGGTCAAGAGTTCGAAACCAGTCTGAGCAAGAGCGAGATCCCCGTCTCTACTATAAATAGATAGAAATTAGCTAGACAACTAAAAAAAAAAAAAATTAAAAAAAAATTAGCCGGGCATGGTGGCACATGCCTGTAGTCCCAGCTACTTGGGAGGCTGAGGCAGTAGGATCGCTTGAGCCCAGGAGTGCGAGGTTGCTGTGAGCTAGGCTGATGCCATGGCACTCTAACCCGGGCAACACAGTGAGACTCTGTCTCCAAAAAAAAAAGAAAAAATCCTCAAAGGCAGGTAGCAGGAAGAAGTTGTGAAGAAAATATGCACGATTTAATAACTTAATAATGATCTGCATTTGAAAATCCAAAATTATAGTGGCACAAACAATTTTAGTAGAAGATAACAAAGCTAGCTCCAGAAATTTGGTTGAATAAATACAACTTTATATATGTAATATCTCTTACTTTATAGAATATTGGATAACCTTATGTGGATGGAAACCACATCTGTAGGATAAAAACTAACATTTCCAAACATTTCCATCTCTCTACTTAGTCATCATAACAGGCAATATGCTAAGCGCTTTATGTGTATCATTTATTAATTTTTGTTATAATTATTCTAGTACAATAACATGATAAAGCTGAGACATATTTTGAAAACTTAAGTAGTGTAACTTCTCATTCCACGCCCTCACCCCAAATTAGAAAAATAATAGGGCACACTGATAAAAAATAAAGTTTAGATTTTGATTAAAAACTAACATTTTTGGGGACAAAAATTTTGTTTATTAATGTCACTGTTCTCTGTGAAAGACTTAGTTCTCTACATCAATAAACTGGTTATTTAGAGTTCTAGGTGGGCCATGCAGGAGTATTATGGTTTCTTGGATGACTCAAAAATTCTTCAATAATGCAAAATACTTCTTAGAAGAATATGATTGTATCAAGTATTTTAAAGTATTTTCAATTTACTTATTTCTGAATCAGTTAATTTGAAAATAAAGGAACTCTTCAACATGGAAAAGCAACACTTGGAAATCCACATACTCTGTCTAATTCTTAAAATTAACATATCCAAGAGTTGACACACATGATTTTGGCTGTTGAATTCTATGGGAAATCTCTCTTGCTTATTCTGCAAGGATTGTGAGACTTGTTTGTTAAAAATACATAACTAACAAGGTCATATGCACATAATAAACCCACAAAAAATGAGGGCCATATTTGGCTAATACAAAATGTTGTTTAAAGCTCAATTAAAAAATCCACAATAGAAATTTAAACACATTTATCCCATCTAACATGTCTGTTTAACTTTTTATCAATCAAATTAATGATTGATCACTATTAAAGTTTTATTGTATCTGTTGTTTCAGGCAGATGAATACACAAGTTCCTTTAAAAAATTATCTATTATTAATTAACACTTCAAAACTGAGAAACTTCCAGAAATTAGCAAATCTAATATTCCCTAGGTCCATTTTTAAATTAATAATTTGAATTGAAACCACTAAAATTCCATTACAATATTTTTTTTAGAACTTTGAAAAGATAAAAATAGTAAAGTCTTTAATGACTTTAGCTTGTAGGACAATGTAGGATTATGTAGCTAACTATAAAATCTATTTCCTAGACCTTCCCCTCAAAAGGCAAAACCCCAAAATCCTTCAAAGCAAAATTTCTTGATTGTAAAAGTTACAAAAAGATAATGATTGCTAATTCTTGTTTTGGGTCATGCACTGTTCTATTTACTTTCTATTTGTTAATTCATTTAATCTCCATAACAACCTTGGTATAGTATTATGTCCATTTTACAGATGAGGAAACTAAGGTAAAAAATACTCTTCTTGCTCATGATAAGTGAGAACTACGCAATCTGACTCCGGTGTCTGCTCTTTAACTGTCATACTATAATAAAACGAATCCAACATTTTAATGAGAAATGGTGACTATTTTGATTGCTTTAGGAACACAGCATCTGAGTGGGACCTGTCAAAGTGGATGACAGTGTGGAAGAGTTTGAAGTTGGAGCAGACCTTAGTAGGCCACTGCTCTTCAGGGCCACTATGATGGCCAGAATGCCCCTCACTTCAACATGGAAGAGCAAGTGAAACCTACAGGCCTTGTGCACACACTCTGACTTTGCTGATTTCTGTAAAATATCTATCTATCTATATTATTGGATAATTTACATATAATGCATTCTTTAATGAAGAATGCATTATATGTAAATATAATGAATACATTCAGTCGACCCCTGAACAACACAGGCAGGTTTGTACTGTCCACTTACACACAAATTTCTTCTGTCTCTGCCACTCCCGAGACACCAAGATCAACCCCTCCTCTTCCACCTCCTCCTGAACCTACTTAATGGGAAGATGATGAGGATGAAAACCTTTATGATGCTCCACTTCCACCTAATGAATAGTAAATGTATTTTCCCTTCCTTATAATTTTCTTAACATCATTTTCTTTTTTCTAGCTTTTCTTATTGTAAGAATACAGTATTTATACATGTAACATGCAAAATATTTGTTAATCAACTGTTATCAGTAAGACTTCTAGACAACGATAGGCTTAGTTAAGCGTTTGGGGAGTCAAAAATTATATTTGAATTTTAACTGCATCAGAGGTCAGCATCCTCAATCCCTGTGTTGTTCAAGGATCAACTGTATTTTAATGAAGAATTTTGCTACTTTGTTTCATTGTTAGAATAATGCCATGACTTCACTTTGTCTTCCATTTTGATATCAGTCAATCTGTCTTAATAAGTATTGGACACAGATTTAACAAATTCACTCAGTGTGAACAATCTATCTGCTAGGATCTGGCTAATTTTCTACTAACTTTTAGCTTCTGTATGCTAACATGCTACAAACCACTCTTGTTCATTTCACATTCTAGGTGACCAGCTGGCTAACTGAAGGTACAAAAATTCAATATTTAGTAACATACACTTCTCTATTTTATATTTTTAAATTAAAATAATTGTATGCATTTTTATTTGTGTGACTATACTATAATATTTATCATAAGTACTTGAAATTGTAAAGCCTATTTTCAGCATCTCTTAAAGATTAAAGCATTCTAATAGTACTGAAACGTACTACCAGATTATTACTTGAAGCTTTATAATGCAATTGATACAATCAGACTCAAGCCATAAGTGCTTTAGATATGTAGAATATAAACAAATTATCAAATAATATTTTACGTTGCAACATTTCTATAATGACAAGTAAAAATTTAAATGACCCAAAGCAATTGTATTTGGCAATAATATATACAGAATGCTCTACATTCCTTAGTACAGTGACAAAAAACAACTTACTGGTATCTTTTTAGATATAATAACATGATTAAAACAATTTTAGAACTGTATATCGAACTGTGTGTTCAACTTTGGTTAGTAACAGAAAACTCAACATTTGTAATATTTTTCAAAAATAACATCCTTTTTCTTTATACTTTAAATCTCTTCTACATCATTAAAAAGTTCATTTTAAAGCTATTTCTATTAATAGATATAAATAAAACACACACCTAAAAGTACCAGTGGTAGAGATGAAAGTTGAGATGAAGAAAGTTCATGAAACATGAGGAGAAGGGAGTCAGAATCATATTCTAAGCTCAGTTCCTGGAAAAGACCACTCATAGCAATGTTCTATTTATTTGAACACAGGATACTTAGAGCATTAACCATCATTTGAAATAAATATACTGTTCAACAAGAAAACTTTCTTTAAGAAGGATTTTTATGATAATTATTTTTTTTCCCAAGAGATAATTAAAATAGTACATGTGCTGCTCTTAAGAATGTAGCTCTAACTGAGGTGGGCTACCTAATGGGTAATGAGATCTTCTAGTCTGGACATGTATGCCAGTTATCAAACAGCAGTGTACACGTGGCAGCCAGGTTATCTTCTATTAGGACTACTAAGAAAAAGTTCTGTGAGCTACATAATGCTTAGGCATTCAGTAAAGGGAAAACAGTAATAAGCCACTATCATTAAATGGATACAGGTAAATGGAAATTACATAAATGAAATCTATGCAAAATAAAAATGAACATCATTTTAGATAGCAATATCATTAAAGCAGACACATTACAAAGATTACTAGTAAAGTTAGTGATATGAATATCATTTTGATTTTCTTATTCCCATCATCTACTGATGCTAACGAGCAGTGGAATAGATAAAGGCATAATTTAGCTTTTGTTAGATGTCTACATAATAGATTTACAAAAGCTACAAACCCTTCCCAATGTACCTGATTTCTTCAGATATTTACAGAAATAAGAGATCAACCTCATCAGATGCTCATCACAAAACAAATAAAACAACTTACAGGAGTGGATTGGGTAAAGCTTAAACTCCAGACTGGGCCAATAAGTTGCACTATGTCTTCTAATGAATCAGAAATGTGTATTTCAACATTGCTTTATCAGTGACAGCAGTATTGTTTATCTCATGACTTCCACTTGTGATACAAACAAGAGCCACAATAATTCAAAATTTCTATATGGAGGCAAAATTCAAGAAAGAAATGTAAAGGTATAATTTAAGAATGCTGTAGAAGCATGATTTATCTATTATCTACATAAAAATGAATTAAAAGGCCATTGACAGCAGCTTTTTGTAGCCATGTACGGAACCATGTTTTCTTTGGGACCGAAGATTTAATCTATGTGACTTCTAAACCTCAGCTTCCCCGACTGTAAACTATGTATTAGGATACAATAAATCGATATTATTGCCATGGACTTACAGAGTAGTTATGATCAACACCCTTCAGCCCGTCAGGTAGTACAGCAGATCTAGTGCAAAAAGTCATTTGTTAGTTGAAAGATTATAAATCCATCGGGAAGTATATCCTGAATACAAAGGTGATAAAACTTAATCTCTGTACCCTAAAGAGTTTAAATTTTACCAAACTGGGAACGATACTTTTAAGTAGTAACTTTACTACAAGACAGAATTTTGTAAACACCGTAAAACAGGTATTTATAAAGTCCTCTGAAAGTCAGATGTGGGAAAGATAACTGCCCCACTGGGAAAAGACTCCTGGCGGAAATATTTCATCAACTGTTTTTCCTAGGTCTCTCTCACTTAAATTAGGACAATCGTTACCCTTCATTCACTTGCTTCAATTTATGTTTTGTTGCTTTCTTTTTGGTTGTCTTTTTTTTTTTTTTTTTTTTTTGAGGCAGATTCTTGCTCTGCTGCCTGGGCTAGGATGCAGTGGCATCGTCATAGCTCACTGCAACCTCAAACTCCTGAGCTCCAGCAATCCTCCTGCCTCAGCCTCCCAAAGTGCAATAGGTGTGAGCCACTGCACCCAGCCCACTTGCTTCAGTTTCATTCAACAACGATGAGACATCTGTTATAACAGACTCATTCACACCAAAAGAAAGCAGAGATGTCTAAGGTACATCGCCCAAGGTCAAGTTGTTTATGATCTAATGTGGGTGAAGAATAATTTACATTTATACAGTATTTCCATTTTACAGTGATATTGTACATGTATCATTTCATGCAGTCTTTGAGAATCATGTTTACTGGAGTCACAGAAGTCGACATTCTTTCTACCGTGATGAAAAAAGCACTGCAATGAATCACAACTGTCTTTGGTAGAGTCTTTAAGGTTTTACTTTTGTGTTTCTGAGAACTGGGATTCATTCTAATTTTAGTATTTCTGTGAATGAACTGACCCATTCTCGAATAGCTTATGTGTGGTTTACTCCCCAAAGTGGTTCTATGTGCAGTAACTGAAGACAAGTAGGGTGGAAGGCAACCAGGAAGGGTGCTGGACCAGCGCTGTCCTTGCTGAAGAAATCTGAAGAACAAACTCAAATTTAAAAAGAAGCTTTGGAACTTTTTCTCAGACTTAGAGTTTATTTTTAAATTGCTGTTATTAAGTGTGGGTATTTGAAACAGTCTTGTTAAATGCTATGTAGAATATTTTATAAGCATTTAAAAATATATCCCACACTCAAGTTTATTTTCTTAAATAATCTGAAAATATTTTTATCTCCAAAACAAATTACTTCATTTTTTTTTTAGAAAAGCATTATTTCAGGTTTTTGGACAGTACTACATATAGTAATGCGATGATATACTTCTTTTAATAATTTTGGGTATTTTTTTCCTCAATGTTTCACGGATTCTTTCTCTAATAAAAAAGAATAAAATACTTAGTTGGGCTGATGAGTAGAGTAATTTAAGAGGCAGTGAATAAAGTAATGCACTTCATGTTGCATGGGTTTTTATTCCCTTCCTTCAGGTTTCCTGCAAAGTGTGCTCAGGTTATGGTTGAAATCTAGATGGTGCAGGAAAAAAATCCCAAAGCAGGATTTTAAAAACAATGAAGACGGCTGGGTGCGGTGGCTGATGCCTGTAATCCTAGCACGCTGGGAGACTGAGGCAGGAACATAGCTTAAGCCTCAGCGTTTGAGGTTGCAGTGAGCTACGATGATGCCAGGGTGACAGAGTGAGACTCTGTCTCAAAAATAAAATAAAAACAATGAAGTTAATAAAATGCCACCAACAAAATCTCGATGAGTTAAATGCATAAAGTATTACTTTTTGACTCATAAAAATATTCAGCAAAGTATTTTCTTCCTATTAACATAATTTCAACAGATACAGGCATTTCTTTCTTTCCTTTTTTCTTTTCTTTTCTTTTTTTATTTATTTATTTTTTTTTTGAGACACAGTCCTGCTCTGTTGCCCAGGCTAAAGTTCTGTGGCATCAGTCTAGCTCACTGCAACCTCAAACTCCTGGGCTCAAGCAATCCTCCTGCCTCAGCCTCCTCAGTAGCTGGGACTACTGTCGCACGACATCACACCTGGCTAATTTTTTCTATTTTTAGGTCTCGCTCTTGCTCAGGTTGGCCTCAAACTCCTGACCTCAAGCCGTCCTCCCATCTCGGCTTCTTAGAGTGCTAGGATTACGGGCATGAGCCCCATGCCCCGCCTTGTAGGCATTTCTTGATAATGGAGTCCATTTTGTGAATATCTAGTTCAAATTAACTCAATGTATATGTCTCTATTCCTCCAAAAAGTCAGGATCTTCCTCAATCTTCCCTCCACTTCCCTCCATACGCACATCACCTCATGACTGACCTCATATAGAAGAGATTCTAAATCCAAGACCCACCAATCTTTTATCCTCTCCTTCAATTCAATTCATGTGTAGTATCCACCTATAAGACATTCAAGGTACTTTCCCAGTCATTTCAGGGGACCCCAAAATGATAAAGATTTCACAGAGGTTAGAAGGAAAGGAGTAGCAGAATTCATTTTCTCATTCATATCATAAAAGTCTATTAACTATGTGCCTGGCAGAGTTTCGGATTTTGGCACCACAGGCAACAAAACTCTTAGTCTGCCTGGGATGTTAAGGAGGCAGCCCGGTGAGAATTAATTAGGGGAAAAGAAGGCAGCAGAATTCAGTTGGTAAAGTTATGGGGTCTAGAGACCACCTGAGTCCTAATCCCAGTGGGGTGCAATCCTTCGCAAACCCTCTCTTACATGCAAACACCCTGTCAGTCCCCTAGTTCTTGCTCCGTGATTCCTCAGGAAAATTTCTTTCTCGTGTGTTCTGCATGTTAGCTAAAGATAACTAATAAACATCTAGAGCGATGCTTATTCCACGTCTGCATTAAGTAATAGAAAAAGCCATTTTTAAAGGAATTATAAACTAAAAACATTTTAATCTTTAAACAGCAATCCTCAAACTCTTGCAAGCATTCTAATCACCTCAACATCACGTTGAAAGGTCTCGTAAGGAAGATCTTGGGAATGAGAAATCCGCACTTTGAAAGAGATTGCAAACCGTTCTGAGGCCCGTACATGTGGATTACTCTTTGAACACCTAGAAATTGCTATCATTACTTTCATAAAAATTCTACCTGCCTCGTCAGAGTGCTTTGGCTAAGCATTTACTGGTTCAAGGCAAACTTGAAGAATATGATTGTTATTTCATTGTAACACTTGTAGGGCTTCCTACTATTTTTAACATTTTCATTTGAACTGTACTGTGGGTATTTGTGGGCTCATGTGAGAAGCTAACAACCAATTACAAATCACATCTGTGAAAAATAAATTCTGAATTTTCCAACATTAATTTTAAAACAGACTTTTGGGATGCAAATTATTTGTAAACTGAGGTGTGACTGTATTTTTGGATATACAGTGGTATATCAGACTCCACACTCCAAAGGCAAGTCAGACAGAAGACAAGACACATTCAAGCGCTTTTGTGAAGACCCAGCTCAAGCGTTTTCTGTTACGTTTTTCTAGAATCCTCATGTAGTACAGATTGGGCCTTTTATTTCCTGTGTTACCAAGAATGTAGAACCAGCATGCAAGAAAAATCAAGGAGAATGCTATTTAACACATGAAAGTTCCTGTATTAATTAATTGAAGAATACGGCGTTTTATAATAGAAAGAAAGCGCTTATGTTTTCAATATCCCAGTTCAGTTCATAGCTGACAGAGTATTATAACCACGGCTACCTCATCCTAAAAGAAGCAAATAATTTGGAAACTAGACTCATATAATTAAGTGTACACATTGGGAAGTTGCTCACAAAGAGAAAGAAACGTCTCTTTGCAGATATGACATAGGTGCAAAGCTAATGGCTCTAAGAGACTCAGCTGCAACTATATTTGCTCATTTAGGAACAAATCCAAAAATCTGAGATTTTATTTTACTTTTTGCAGAGGTGAATTCAGCAGTGTTCAACAAAGAACATTTTAGTTTCCTTTTTTAAGAGCAGAGCAAACATGTGAGACACTATAACAGACATTCGTATTTTCCTTACACAACTCCATAAAGTTCTGTAGGGCATTCCACAATCAATTTTCTTAAGCCCTACAGGTCTTATCATTTTATTAAATACTTTCTGCAAGTAGGAAAGAGTATAAATTTCCTTTATGTAATGGAAATAAGTTACATTTTTATGGCCAATTCAGCATTCTAATAATGACTGGAAATACCAATGAAACTCTATGTAGGAAAGGACAACAGTTTCTTTTATATAATGGAAATATACTGTGCTTTACAGTAGGCCCAACATTCTAATAACCATGGGAAGTGCCAAAGAAATGAATGAAATACCTTCTAGTTTTCTTCCACATCTCTTAAATCTGGAAAAAGAATAATCCTGCCACTTCTAATGTGGACAGGGGAAGAAATGAATGAAACTATTACTGTGTAGGTTTCTTTCCTTTTTTTTTTTTTTATGGAAAGGTATGTCTTTGGCAACCTTGTCCTAGCTACCAGGAAGCTGTGGCTGCTGGTCATTATGCTGGATTTGTTCATTCCCTGTTTCCTTTAACATTTCCCCTCTCTAAAATCACAAAACAAAACAAAATGTGGTTTGGTGTTTTGTTATTAGAAATTATAAATTTCTTTTCACCTTAAAAAACGCTGCATTCCGGAGCATACCTTTCAGACACAATCTTAGGTCACATCTCGGTGCCAAGTGCAGCCTGGCTCGGGCAGTCGCACTCAGGCGGCAGGGCTGGCCTGCTCCGCGGGGCCCGGCAGCCATGATCTGGAAGTGTTGGCCCCGCCACGTGCGTGACATTAAGATGATCCACAGCAATCCTGCAAGACTACAGTTTAAGTAGAGCTTCCAATTTGCTGCGGTTGGCATGACCTAATTTTGGCTCCAAAGGTACATTTTTTTTCCCCTCTGGGTTTCACTGACTACACACTGGAGGGAAAAATGAAATACATTCTTAAAGAGATTCTTACTCTTCTCTTTCTTAAGGAAATTTAGGAAATTTAACAACTGCTGGCCTCTGGCTAATACCCAAACTAAAGTCTTTTTCTAGCTTCGCCTACATCTTGACCCCTCATGCCAAATATTTCAGGCAGTCTATTTATAAAGTTCATCACTTCCCCTGTTACTTCATCTTTAGAAATGCCAATAATTTACAAACTGGAGTGATGCAGCTGGTCTCATAAATGGGAAAAAAAAGGAAGGTTCTATGGAAGAGGTAATTTTCTTGTTATCACATAAGAAATCAATTTATTTTCTTCTCAATTCCATACTTAGAAGGGAAATAATACTAATGTTCTGCATTTACTTCATCTCAGTGCTCAAAGATGTTCCAAAGTTTTAGAGATTTTGACTGTTCTGTTAACAGTAGTTCTTAACCCTGACTACACATTTGAATCATTTTAGATACTTTTTTTAAAACACTGGTAACTAGACCCGTCCCAGATCAATGAAATCAGAATCATTGGATCTGGTTCTTGGCATTGCTTTTTCAAAGGTCTCCAAGAGATTCAAATGTGAAGCCAGATCTGAAATTCACCGTGTTAAAGTCTTAGGAATACAAGCCCCCAATACAAGTATGTTGTTGCATTATCTCACTTGGATGTAGTATGTTTTTGAAATTTATTAGTCTTACCTGTTTATGAGCTGATTCACCTAAAAGTGCTTCTCAGCTATTGCATCATGTGAGAGAAAAACTTCACCTGGATAATCTCACTGACTCTCAATAGATTTATAAGTTACAATCATAGAAAGCTCTGTCTTTCGGAGATAAGACAGTCCTGATAAATACACTCCTTTTCTGCAGAAACTGTATTAGGGGTTTTCAAGGGCTTAATCGTTTTCACCTGGATTATACTGAATCTTTGGAGAGTTTCCAGTTGTATTTTAAAAACATAGATCTCACCTTACGATATTTATGGACTTGTAAATCTCTAATAATACACTAATTGAATTCAATGCTGTATCTTTAATTTACTCAAGGTGATAATTTTCTAATTGCATGTGTGATGTGAGTGTATTATCTATTTGAGATCAAATTCGCTACCTTTTACGACTTCCAAAAAAGTCAACCCATTAGACCAAAGCTCTCAGTCTTTCCTAACTAATGTATTTCTCTACTCCAGTCACTGGGAAACGGTATCATCAAGTAGTGTGACCCTGTCCATTCACCTCCCTCCCAGTAAGAAACAGGGCTTATTTCATCAAGAATCCACCATGTTTAGGTAATATTATCTAACAACTGGAACCAAAAGGTTGTTTACAAAGTTGGAATTTTGTTCCATTATATAACTAAGACCAGCAGCTAACCCCCTCCTTACATAAAACTCGATGTGGCTCACTTTATGATAGGGCTTCTGTGAAGTAACAAAACATCTTTTCTATGTAACTTGTGGAACTAGTATTTTTTTTCTATTTTCTTGTTATGTCTTACCTTTTTTGTCTTTTCGTATACATATGTACGCACACGCACATACACTGATACACGTGTATGCATTTTGTATGTCTGTTTGGCAACACAGAAACAATAAGTCTAGTTTCTCAAATTCTATGTTTTCAAAGACCACGGTTTGCTATGTCTTACAGGCTTATTCCCTCCTATTAAAGTACCTTTAATAGAGATTCTTTAAAATATGCAAGATTTTTTCCTAACAGAAAGATATCCCTCTAGTGCTTTTGAATTTATTTTTGTTTTAGAACAAGAAGAAAAAAGAAAAATAAATGCCACTTAATGTGTTTTTAACTACTTTCTGTAAGAGGTAAAAGTTGAGCCTCCACTCCAGAAAGCGTTCTCGCCGTATCTCCCTGTCAGTGCTCTTCTCTCGCCTTCGTACCTTGTCCCACGTCTCTTGTCAAAACAGTGGATTGCAGGGGAGGACGCGGATCAGGCCATCCTTCCTTTCAGCTGTGTCTACGACACAGGGCAGGAGTGGGAGGCGAGGAGGGGCACGTCCTCCAGTGACCTCGGGACCCACGGCAGTGAGGTTTCTGTGGCGCACCCGAGAATGCCAAGGGGATTAGCTCGGCTCTTCCTGCTCTGGGGCCATCTTCAAGCTTCACTAGCGGCCCCCAATTTCAACAGAGCCTAAAGGCCTGGGCAAGGCCTGGGAAGCTTTTCTAAACAAGAAAGCAAAGTGGAGAATATGACAGACCATATAAAAAAACACAAGAAAATCTGTTATGCTTTCGGAGGGGAGACCAGCCCCCAAAATTCCCTTTTCCGGAACACTGCCAGAATTTGACTCATTTAAGAGTCACCTTAGGTGTCCTTTCCTCTACTGAAGACTGACCTGATCAGTCACCTCCAGAAAGAGCTGAACATTCTATCACTTAAGTATTCATTCACCGTCAACATATCCACAACAAAGTGTTTATCACATTATATTTATAAATGCACTCGGCATATTCATCTCCCTCAAAAAACTGAATTCCTCAGGAGCGGAGTATCCACCTTTCACCTCTGTACCCTAATTAAACACTTAATGAATGAGTTGACTCATTAATTGATAAATTCATAGTTGATGTCCAGGGGGAAGTGGTGGAAAATAGCAGTAGGTATTTTATGGGCATTTTAAGGTGGTTTTCAAGTTAGACACTTATTTGTTTCTGCAACTTTCAGAATATGTGGAGTTCTATGTCCAAGTTCAAGATTCACTGTTTTGAAATATACAAGACATTATTATTAACTACAGTATCGCAGAACACCAGAGCTTGTTCCTGGTGTCGAACTGTAACTCCATACTTGACCAATGTGTCCCCTTTCCCTATCCACCCTCCCCTGCCAGCCCCTGCAACCAGCTTTCTACTTTCTCCTTCTGTGAGTTCAAGTTTTTTAGATTTCACTTCTGAGTGAGATCACACAGTATTTTATCTCCTATGCCCGGCTTATTTCTCTTAACATAATGTCTTCTAGGTTCATCTATGTTGTCGCAAATGACAGAATTTCCTGCTTTTCTTAAAAAGCTGAGTAGTAGTCCATTGTGCATTGAATGTTCTTACCACAAAGAAATGATAAATATTTGAGGTAACAGTTATGCTAATTAGCCCGATTTGATCAAGCCACGTGTACATGTATCAAAACATCACATTGTACCAAATACATACAATTATTATTCATCATTTAAAAACTTAAAAAATGATTCATATTTATCTTCTTTTAACGAGTGGTTCTCAACCATTAAAAGCATCCAGGCGTTTTTCAGACACTGCAACATCCAGACAGCAGGTCAACTTAATCGGGATCCGGAGGTGGGACCTGAGCATCGATATTTTACCCCATAGCCAGGATTGAGAATCCTGGCGGATGTACACTAACTATATGAAGGGAATCCAATGTTTTATACCTACGACCTTGTCACTTAACATATACACAAGATCAATTACAGCTCACAGTTTTTGAATGGCTTCTGTTTGTTAGAAATTGTTAGTTGATTTTAGTCCTTGGATGATTAAATTTTTTGAAAAGGCTTTAGAAATGCAGTAGCAGCTATATCACAATCCTCTTCTGGAAATATTACTAATAACTTTATGTAATTATCTTTTATAGAATTAGCCAGCAGCTATGACTTCCTCCTCAGTCTTCGGGTAATCCAGGCCTGTATAGTGAATATTTATTTCTGTATGTTTAGAACTTAAACAGATACTAAATATGAATCTGGTGTTTTATGGAGTCTTCAGAGAGTGTGCCTCACAGTCGGAAGGTTACAAAGAGAGGGAATTCAAACAACTCTACTCAAAATCACATTAGAAAGCAGACATAACTGGCCTCCATGGTTTCATTAGAAAGAGAAGAATGAATGCTGAGCATTACCAGTGGCACTTAATATTGCAAAAAGCACACAAAACTCCCCTTGCCAGTGGGCACAAGTGACATGAAGGCTGTTTATCACTGTAACCAATTAATTCCAAGTAACACATGGAATCTCCAAATCTTCAAGTCACAATTCTAATAGAAGCATTTTTAATACAGAGAACATAGGTTATTTGGGTGTCTGCATGGTAATCCAAACAAACATTTCATTCTCTTCAACAGTGAAACAAAGCGGAACCCAATGTAGTTACTAATATGAACTGTGAAAATTTAGCAAGGAATCCATGACATTAAAGACATGGTAGCTATTAATTTTGAAGTCCAGAGCTTGTACATTTGGTAATTCAGAAATATCTGAGTCCAGTTTGACTTCTAGCCAGCCTCTCTGTCCTCACTTCTAGTCAAGAGTATGGCAATACTTTTATGAAAAAACAAGGAAACTGTTTTATTAGAGGAAGAAAGTTCATATTGTTTCTCATGGTAAAAATTCTAAAAATGATCCTTTTCCTTCTTCAAAAGGTCTTTTACTGAATCCAGAAATATTCAGTTAGAAGTTAAAACCATGAATTTCATGAATAAACTTGATATAATATTTCTTAGTTTTTAAATATGACCTATTCTAACTTGTTAGTATTTAACATCTATCTCTGATTTTAAGACTTTATTGTTTACTTTTTTAACTACAGAGAAAAAGTTAAAGAATGCGCTTGAATTCGAATTCTCTAGAATATCAAACCGCACTAATTAAGTTAAACCGAATAACTCTCAAAATTCATTTAATATTCCTTTATAGATTCTGTCATACTGTTCAGATTCTTAAGTTAAAGCTATAAATTACTATGATTCTTCAAGTGAAGTTTAAAAATTAACAGCTCAAGAAATGAATAGAAAAGTGGAGGTCACTAGACAAGATGACATAAAACTAGATGTTCACATTTCGATTCCAGCTAACACTGTAATGAGAAAAAAATACATTTTCACAAACAGTAATAAGACATTGCTTGTGAAAAGAACGATCTATCAAATAGTTGGTAAAATATATTTTTCTTCATTCCACGTTAACAGTGTGGAACTATATCACAGACCAGTAATTAATGCATTTCTCTTTAAAAACCATACAAACATATGCATACAAACATTGTTATAATGTCATCCCAGGATTATTGACTACTTTCCCCCAAGATGCCATGCAAAATTAAGATTCAATAGCTGAGTCTTTCCTTTTTCTTATCTAAGAGATGAGACAATGTGTATGAGATTTTGGCTAAATAAGTAAAATAATGGACTCTGGAGACTATCTGGGTTGAAGTTCTAGCTCTGCCACTAAGTAAGTTGGTAACTTTAGGCAAGTTACCTTTAAAATTTTATCTCAGTTTCTTCATCTATAAAATGTGAATATTAACGTTACCTACCCCATTAAGTTTTGAGGAATAAATAAATTAATGGATATAAAGCTTCAATCCCTTAGAACAGTGCTTGGGCTCTCAAAAAGAGAGCTCAAAAGAGAGCCTGGGCTCTCTCTTATACAGTAAGCTCTCAAAAATTGTTAGCTGTGATTTTTATTTTCTAAATTTAATTATAATTAATAATACTTTCCAATTAATAATACAAGATTTTCAACACATATCATAAACATTATTAGAGTTATTAGAGACATCTTGAGTAGTAGTGCTAGAGAAAAGTAAAAGTGGAATTCCTAAGTCATAGTTGAAAGTATCAATTATATTTATAGAAGATCAGTCCTACTTCCAACCACCACGCCAGCAAGAATTGAAAACCAACTGGTCAACATATGTCGATGCAGATGGAAAAAGGATACAACTGTCTTTAAATTCCCTAAAGAAAGCTGAGC
Organism: Lepilemur ruficaudatus; assembly: GCA_963574885.1. Taxonomy (NCBI): domain Eukaryota; kingdom Metazoa; phylum Chordata; class Mammalia; order Primates; family Lepilemuridae; genus Lepilemur; species Lepilemur ruficaudatus. Next base: position 26,707 of record CAUYRT010058008.1, on the reverse strand, counting down.
GGAGAGCCTTCTGGTCACTGCAGTCCAACCTATCATTATGCCTGCAGTGAGACTCTTTGATGGGTTTCTCAGTCTATGAATAATATATATTTTGGGGACAGTGTCACAAAAATAATCTGCCTTTGCTCCAAAAAGACCTATGACTAAGCTAACGCAAAGAAAGAATTACCTCTCAACCACAAAGAAGGGTGGTACCCCCGGTGTTGGAAATTAAGACAACTGGCAAAACTTTAAAAAGTATTTCTGAGATAAAATGGCTCCACGGTTCAGATCCTGAAGAACCAGGAAAATGTCATGTTTCAAAACTACTCTTCCTTTAATTTTTAAAAATAAAGTTGGGGGAAAATCTGATTACTTCCTTACAAGGCATTATTACATAAAAGAACCTACCTTTTTAGGAGATCTGGTATTCACAATGTATTTCACAAGGCAAAGCTTGTAACTCCTCCTAAGAGGAGTAAGTCTTTTTCGCTCCCAGTGAAATTTGGTATTGTATTTACACTTCGAGTAATAAATAAAGGATTTTAAGGATTAGTAATGCAGGATAAGCATAACTAAGTTTGCCTCTGGAGTTTTGTCTCGAAATGATCTTACATACATTCAAATTGTAGCAAAATAAAAGATTTTGGTTGTTCTTCAAGTCCAGCCCCCTCTCCAACACCGGCAGTGGTTAGTTAGCAAGGCAAGGCCTATCCTCTTGTAACACACTATAATTCTGCCCCAGCCCTACTACTGATACTTTGAGCGGAAGAGGGTGAGGTTATGACATTGCATGGGACTCTTCCTGGACATTCCTATTAGTTCACCACTCGTGATTCTCGGCCTTCTATGCCAAGAGCAAATATTCAGGATTACCCAAAACTAAGCAATTCAAGTACTCACAGATTAGTTAAACAGCAAAATTATCTCATGTGTAAAATCATGGATAAATTAAAATGTTGGCAGGAAAAGTGAACTCCAGAACTGTCCTTTATGACTCATCTTAAATCTATGTACTGTCTTCACATCATCAAAAACATCACAAAATCAACTTAACAATAGGCATGCATACATTATAATATGTGAAGTATCATGAACAAAGATTCCTTTTTCTTTAGGAATTAACAAAACTTACTATAACAATCATGTGATATAACTCTAGAAAAATAATGTAACCAATTAATCTATATGATGTGACAACAGTGCCAATGAGTTCCAACTATATTTTCTTGCTAAAATGTGCAAAGTTGTTTAAAAAAATGTTCATTTATAATGCTTGAGTTGTCTATGTGACACTGTATCAGTTTCACAATCGGAATGATTTCTGACATACACTGCTGTAAGTGTATTTCATAAATTTCTCTACACAAAAATCTAAGACTAATTTTCCTATATAAGTATATACAAAATTAATGTTTAATTTGTATAAATTGTCATTCCTTAATAGAGTTTTTAAATCTACATTTTTAGCACATGTGAATTTTAACTGAGATGAAAAAATGTTTAATCTTCCTGAACTTTGAGTTGTTCTCCAAGTCAAAAATTATTTTAAAAACTAAAATTAGAACTTATGTACCTTTCAAAGGTATTTCAATTCTGGGAGATATTTAAATACCAAGAACTGTACACAAAAATGTAAATGTGTTCACTATCTATTGGCATATGCAGTATATACTTACTACACATAATTTATACCTTCAAATTCTTCTAACTTATTAAGCTTATTAATTCTGGAACTAATGCAACTTCCATCACTCAATTTTTTTTATTCATGCAAAATACCCTCCAAAATTATTTTCTATGAAGAAGACAGCAAAACCTGAAATTTTTATTATTAATAATAGTTGGTAGAAACAGAGAAAACTTACTGAACAAAAAAATGTAATTTCAGAAGTATTTACCTGTTATGCTTTTAAAACATGAACATATATAAAAGTAAAACGTCACATTCTTTTGTGAAAGTATAGTTTATCAAGTGTCTCTCCACAGGATAAGAATGTATTGGATTTCTTTGTTCAACGACGTTGGGTTTAACTTAACGGTATCAAAGACTTAAGGAAATCAGTATTGATCTATTGGGTCAAATAATTGGTATTTATGATCATACCTGGCCTAAATATTCTATCACAATAGTTTATTAAACAATGCTTTGATCTGAGTAGGAAAGCAGTTTTGCTTTTAGTAGTGGGTAGCTATGTATTTAGTAATTACACAGTAAATTTTCATAATTGGAAATTTGATAATTTTATCAAAAATACTTTCCTATAAAAACCTACCCTTAGATTTAAACACAACCCATTTCATCATTAAAGACATTTGTGAACTTTAAAATTTTTATTTTTAATGGAAAGTAAATACTCGATCAAAATGTTTGGAAGAAAGCTTTTGGTCTATGAATATTATCAAAGTTTCTTAGAAATCTCTTAAGGGCTGAGTACAATAAAACTAGGGCAATGCATATATTCTCAGTTACTCTTTAAAAAAACCTGTAAAAGTGACTATAGTGGCATGTTCTGACACATTCTTTTCATAAACCGAACCCTGTTAGTGACAGCAGAACAGATTGTGTGCATCTGCTGGGAACGAGCCAGATGACAGTGGAAAACGCACATGGATACCTTGGCACAGCAAATAAAAAATGGAGAAAAAAAGACCTGGAAGAGAAAGTGCCCAACTTTAATTGAAACATTCTTTCCAACATGATGAACATCGTCCAACCACCTCTTGTAGCCTGTCAATTTTACATATAAAAATGTATTTTAAAAGAGTCCTTTGTAAATTAGAGCTGTTTTGTCCTCTCTTAGCACTAAATATTGACTCAGGTTTTGGATATTTTTTCAAATTATGGCAAATGTAACTAGCATTAGGGTAGAAAAAGAGGCCAAACCACTCTACCACAGTCTGCTACAAGAACACTAAACTTCTAAAAACCCTTGCAGGTTGAAGTCAGATTTTATATATCTAGGTTAAGTTTTCGAATTATGTGGGTTTTCTATTACCAAGTGCCAAAGATGCCACAGTTCAAATAGTCTGCAAATGTGACTATCGTAAATGTTGCTTGCACTCAATAGTACTACAATATTTTATTTTACGCTGATCAACCACAGTATTGTTTAGACATTTGGCTCAATAGCAGTGGAGGTCTATACATAAAAACAAATGTGCTTCTATAAATCATATCAGGAAGTTTTCTCGGATGCTCTGATTACAAAGAAAATTTATTCTATACAGTATACAATGCAAATTTTAAACTGGAGACGAAGTTGTTTAATAGATTAGTAGTCTGACTGAAGCAGCTGCAGTCAAAAAAAAAAAAATTCTGGTGATTAACAGGCATTTTCCAGTAATCATAACCCTGGAAAGGGATACTAAGTAGGGGGAGGGGGTTGCAGATGGGAATAATTCTCTAAGCCCATGTGCCTTAGAGGGCTCCATCATCTTCATGCAGACTTATTATTATTATTATTATTTTTAAATTAAAGCTTTTAGAGGCATCCTTGATTGCAGTGTTGGGAGCTGTCCATGCTGTTTTACCATAGGGAAGTCCACTCTGCAAGTATTCCTTGCGCTGAGCCCTCTTTATCCTGGCATTAAAACAATGTTAGAAAAGAAATCTGAAATGCAAGGTGCACGCTAAAGGGGCATTATTCAAAAGCATGAGAACAATTTCAAGTGGTTGCAGCTCTCCAGGATGTATAACCTGGGCAGGCATCATTGATGTTACCTGTCGTTCAAAACAGGAATTTTTTTGAGAAACTAGGCGAACAGAAAAGCTGACCAAAAAAGTGGTAAACAGTCTCTGACACCAGAAATATCCCCATTTTCATCCACATTTTACCTAAATTTGTTTATTTATGTTATCAAAAGGCGATGTAATCCTCAGGTAAAATTCTGTATTAAGAAATACAGAATTTTGCTTTACAGCTTTACAGTTTTATTCTCACATGAATAACATCCAAATTAAGATAAGTTCATTTGTTCATCATCTCCAAGTTGATAAACTATGGTTACAACAAACAATCAAATCTGAAAAAAAATAGGATGATAGGAAGCACCATTTATACAGCTTCTTTTTTTAACTATTCAAATAAAAAATGCATTCTATCTTTATGAGTAAATACAATTCATTCATTTATTCAACAAATATCTACAGAATATCTATAACATGCAAGAGCGCTTGTGAAGGAATACAAAGATGAGTAAAATAGCACCCACGCTTCATAAATTAATTTCACCTCCACATATAATCAAAATTGTACAGTAAGAAAAATAAACAAGGAAGACAAATTTATACTTTAGAAGTGGGTAATACTAATGCTAAGAAAAAAAACTTCAGAATCCTCAGAGAGGCCGTTTTCACCATTAAAATCACCTAATATTTCTGTACATCAAACACTTTTGCCAAACTGAACTTTTATTAAAAATAAGCAATAATCTATCTTCAATTTAGAGCTTTCAATAAATGATTTTGAAACCACTGGATGGTATCATTTTGTTTCTTGAGTTCCATTTCTGGTTCTAAAAATGATATTTATTTCTAATAACACCTGATCTGCAAAAGGTTTTGATTTTCTTGGAGAAACAGGCATACTGTACTTAGCAATCATTAGAATTGACCTAACATAGCATCAGAATTAGAGATTTGCCCTGAAAGCGACTTATTTTAATGGTCTGAAAGTATAATTGAAAAGAAAAGTTTAAAATAATTACCACATCAAGCATTTACAAGTGATCATTAACAGGAAGATAAAACGATTAAAATATAGTATAGTGTTATGATAATAATTTAATAATTACTGATCACTTACTGCATGTCTGCATTATGTTTTTATACATACTATCCTAGTTAATCCTTAAACAAATCTAAGAGGTGGGTGCTATTATTATCCCCATTTTGCAGATGCTCGTACTGAGACTTTCTGGAAGTTAATCCTTCTAATGCCACTTACCAGTAAATGGGAGGCTGGCTTTTGGACCCGGTTTTGGTCGTAGCTCTTAATCATTACTCTCTACTGTTTATGGATGTGTTTGTATAATAGCACATATATGTATAATCAAAATGGTATTACGTGAGGCAATGGAGTCTCCAAACTCTTCATGCTTGCCAAAATCATTTTCCCCTTCTCTTGCGTTAATCCTCATCCTCTTATGGCTTGTTTTTCTTACTGTCTGCTCTCCCCTACCTATAACTCTCTGCACCGTATAAAAACATGCACACACACACACACACACACACACACACATCTTCGAGTTTTGGTTCAACACTTCATCGAGCATCACGAACGCCTTAATTTGGTTCACCTTGTCCAATAAGTGTCTCACCTCCTGAGAGTTCATGATGCTGTGCATGTTTCCCCGGACATGCCATCCACTGACTCTCAAGCTGTCAGTGGTTCCTTACAAAGACACTATCCCATAGCTTTTGCTGTTTCAAGATCAGTATCTGGAGCTCTTCTATGACACGTTATTGGGCTGTGATGAACCACATCAATCTCTCAAGAGTAAGGAGATAAGTCAGCACCTGAAACAATTCTCTCACATGTGTAGTCAAAACAAGGTAAAAGCACACTTGCTTTCACAACACCAAATACTTGGAACCAAGAAGGAAGCTCAGACAGGACAGAATCCAAAAACAATGAAAAGCAAAGAAAAAAAAGGATGAAGTCAAGAATTCTTTGATTTTTGAAGCTATAAAATGAGAGAAGTGGGGAAAAAGAATCACAGCGCTCACTCTAGATCTAACAGTTCTAGAAGGGACACTGCCGATTCATTTCAATTGAAGTGCCATAGAGAAACAGGCAATGGGTACTCAGTATCTGTCTCAGCTTTTTGCAAATCTATCAATGTCATTATGGAAATTTCTTTTTGGTTTATGTGGGGGGGGGAATTCAAACATGAAAGAAAATAAAAAAGTAGTCAAAATTGTTTTAACCTTTAACCTATGCAGCCTCTAAGTGGGCTTCCAATAAATACTAGAAATGAACAAAGAGAGACACTTAAAAAAAGATAGCCAGGTCTGTTAGTCTTCATTTAGTAAGAAAATTAATCCAGACAGAATGAAGCCTGGATTTAGACTGTTACAGAAGAAGGGTGAAAAGATCTACTTTTTAAATCACATAAACGTTTACTAAAAGACCATCCAACAACTTAATAGTGGTCCTCAAATATGGGTAAACATCAGGGACCTTAAAGAAGTAACGGTAATTTATTGGTTAACACAGTTTAAAATTTTCAGAATTCTTGGTCAGGCAATTAACTACTAGGCAAACCTCTAAGAGATGCGTGTTCAGGTATAGTTTTATAATGCAAGATAGTCTACTTTCTCCTTAAAAATTTCTATCCAGTACACATGTTCAACTTTACAATGTGTCTTAATATTTATCAAGCAGTGAGGATTCAAATTACCCTAATGTTTCAGAAAATTCCAAGAAAATGAAAAATCTCATACCATACTCCAAATAAAAACATAGTTTCAAAGGTTTAATCTGAAATTTTAAATAAAATGTCCAATTTTGTAACAAATAAATAGCAAAAATTATTCACTCCTCTCTATATTCATATATGCAAAAAAAGTTAACATCTTTTCTCCCTTGCTAATGGCCCTTGAATATGGGCCAGGTGTAGGAATATGCCATTGTGATCACATTCTTATAGGTGCCTTACACATTTTTAAGGTCTATGTTGTATTAATTTCTTAACACTTTATTAAGAAACATTTGCATCCACAGAAAAATAGTTGCTTGATATTTAAACATAATTCAAATTATCTTTCTCATCTATTTTAAAGAGAAATAAAATGATACTGAACTGTTGATCTGATTTGGTATATTTTATATAGGCAATTAATAATTGGTATAGTGAGTTAATGACTAAACTAACATTTATACATTATTCATATACTATTAAATCAGTAGTTTAGTTTAAAAATAAAATTAGAACAAATATTTATTATGTAGTAACACTTTCTACTGAAGGCTCCCATTTAATACATTTCTAAAGAAGAAGGCTGGTTTTAGAAAGGTGTGCTGGCAATAATCTGACTGCACCTCACACAAATGAGGGTTCTGCTACTGAATGAAAAGAGCCATGGCAACAAAAAATTATTTTTTAATAGGATTTAAAAAAAAATCACATTGGTAATGGTTGAAAATATAACCGATAATTAAAGGCTCCTTTTAAACAATTTTTTTCTATTTTTCAAGAAGTACAAGTTTTCAGACTACAGTTTCAAATGCAAGGAATGTTAATGTAGATGTTTAGAAGTCAATTTATTTTGCATGGTATTAAACACATTACTTACACTACCTTTCAAATGAAGAGCATAAACCAAATCTGAAAACTAAAGCTCACGTGTTCTCTCTTTGTACTCCATATTTTGACCTAATAATCATTAAAAGTGTGAGTGTTTATCAATAAAAATTACCGTAGCACCACATATTGTGGTGAAACATTGCTATTTCCCCGAGATAAGTACCAAAAAAAAAAAAAAACTCACTGCTAATTTGCATCACAAAATGATCTAACATATCTGGATTATAAGGCTTCATTGAAAAGAAACCATTATATTTTTCTTTGCAAAACAAAAAAAATACAGATATCTGATGGGGTCTGTGGGGACTGGCGGTGGGGGGTGGGGAAGAGGTCTCATTTTCTATCTCATATCTATTGTTTTACGCATTCTAAACTGCTATATGGGAATAAAAAGGAAACATACTGAATGCACTTCGCAGTTAATGTCTTAGTGATTTAAGAGGCAGAATTTTCAAGTTAAAGAAGGGAAACATTGTGTTTTTCCTCTCCCAAAGCTCTTGCCCAGGAAGAAGGCCCTCTGCTCCTTAGCCTACGCAGGGGGAAAAAGGACATTACTTAGGGCTGAAATCACTCCGAGGCAGAAGAGGGGAAGTTTATGATGTGGCACTGTGCACTGTATCTGGTCTGCAGCCAGGAAGTTTTCATTTTGTAGCTCTGCTGCCAGTACCTGCCCTGCGTATTCAGGAATAAAAATACACCAGAGCTCTACCTCAGAAACTGTGGATGTTACAAAGAATTAAAAAGAGTTTATTTTTCTTTCTTTATCCTGAGTGTAATTACTGTTTTTAAAAAAGAAAGAGCTGAAACTATAGTAACTGGAGGTTTTTTTTTTCTTCCTTTTTAAACTCCTTAAACTACCTTCCCACAAAGCCATTTAAGTTAAATGGTACATTTACAGACTCACCTACATGAAGGATATAACTTAAAACATCTGCTTAGACACATACGTTTTGTTCAGATATAAAAAATGTGGCAAAAATTTTAAAAATATAGGGCCATTATATTCTTAAAATGTGTGTTCTTCTGTGTGTGTGTTCATTCATTAAAGAGATCTTTGACTGCAATTAGGTAGTCGGTCCTATAAAGGCTTCCTTGTGTGACCGTGATTTCTAAAAATAAAATGCTCCAGTGAATATTTCTGCTAAATAATCACATCTTCAAAATTACTTTAAAGAAATCCCAATCCCTCATGTTACATTAAGCAATAATACCAGCTTTCCATAATAAGCCTTGGTTTTATACCTTCGACAGGGTCAACAACTAATTAGAAGATAAAAAATAAGTCATGTTTACTCTATTAAGTAGTAGATAAATTTCCTTGTTTGTCTCACCTTATTTATATTAGTGAATCTATTTTCTAATTTTGCAAATATATAAGCACATCTAAGCTGAAGTTGCCTATCTTCGGAGTTTGGGGAAGGACATACTCTCTTGCTATTATTCTAACTTGCTGAAGGAATCACAGATATGCGAAAAAAAAAAAGACGGGTAGTTTTGGGCTGTTTTTAAAAAACACTCCACTTTCTATTAAAGGACCATATCCATCTCTCTTTAAATCCAATATGCTGAGGATCTGCAGTATCTGAGAACAATTTATGAATTCTTCATATGCATCTTATCCATGACAACAAGATACAAGAGGAAAACCAGACCACACTCAGGATACTATTTGGAAAAAGCAGGTTCGCAAAAGGGACCTATTCAAAGATCAGTTCCTCCAGTCTCTATAACAAATTTAAGGTACTGTATTTAAATCACTGCTTGAAGACTTGCACTGTCATTCTACATGAATCCCAACTACTTGCAGAAGGAACAACATTGCTCCATTCATTTCAAATTTACAGCATTAAGAATTAATAAAGTCTCTATAATGTATGCATTATTTAAGAGTAATGATTCCTGAAGAAATCTGCCTATAATAGATTTACTGTTTTTACTGTTTACAATGTCACCAATTTCCTTTTTAATGCCCTCAAAATATTCTCTTCATGTGTACTTTGAATTTTGTTTACACTGGCTATCTTTTAAAAATAAATACGAAGACTTAACTTGGACAATAGGATGATAATGTACAGAAAATGCATCATGGTGATGACAAATGTTTCTCATATCATCACCTGAAACTAAACCATGGATTTCTAATAGGTATCATATAATTTCCATACTTAATAGGAAAATAACTTTTCTTTTTGCAGTAAACGTTAACATAATAACAACAAAATGAGAGATCACAGTATATTGGATAGTCTTTTCCTATAACCTTATTTTTTGTAATGGCATTCTTTGTCATAGAATATTCTTTATTTTTCTTGCACAGACAAAAACTCTAAGAACATTAATGCTGTCTATGTATTCTTAAAAGAGAATAGATGTTTCTTGGACTCTTTATTTCTTTATATCTCAATATTGTCTATAAAATAAGATAGTTAGCTACTAAATTCTTGTTTTGAGCAAGACCAAAATTATTCTAGTGCACTCTATAGTTATTTTATGTATGAATGTTAAAATATACTAAAATTATAACACTTTCATAGACCTTTTTCAACATTCAGTGTGAGATAGGCTATCAATAATAGCTGCTTTAAAAAAAAAAACCTGACAGTTTCTTTTGCTCACTAACTACAGTAGAACATTACGGATAATTTTCTTTCTCATGCTGCTATTCACTTACGTGCTGCATATTTGGTTCAACTTTCCAAGGGAAGAAATGTGGCTCTTGTGGGAAAGGTCCACCCCTTTCTACATGTTTGCTTCCTTGAACGAAAGGAACACACCCCCTTACATTCTTTGAAATGTGTCCAACATACAAAGAATTATAATAGCACTGTATTATTGACTAAATTAGAAAATCTTAAATGATAGTCAAATATTGTTAATATGCTGTGTATTCTGAGTCAGGATAACTAAATGACACATACACAGGTAACAGAAATGAATTAAGTTCAATCCAGCATCTACACCTGGATGCTTACAACATTTGTAATTGTTAGTGGAAGAAATCTGCGAATGTTTTTATGTAAGTGTGTGTTGTATGACACAAGAAGAAGCCCATAAGTGTTACAAGTTTATGAGTGCATCCTTTGAATTTAAGACCCATTGGGGTAATATCTCCTCTCTTTCCTATATTAAAAAAAATATTCAGAAACTGAAGTATTCATCTTTCTAAGTAGAATCAGAGAGCTGTTTGAAATCACAGATGTTCAAAAATATCACAGGTCTACGCTCATCATGTCTAATGGCAGAAAACTCACGCCAAAGTTGGTACCCACTAACTTCTACCTCATAAAGGCAAGCTGCTCCTCTTAGAAATTGTTCTAAAAAGTCTTCCTTCCACTATGTAGAATAATACACTTTCAAAGTAAGTTTTTCTTTCCTTGTTATTTTCTAATAAAGCGATATACTCCACTATTTGTGAGAATTTGTGCATTTATCTTCGCTTTTATGTTTCTAAACTCTCTTTTTCTTCATTCCACTTCTACATAGAAATTTGCAAGTGTAAAGACACAGTAGGCGACCAATTTATATCTCTTTTAAGATATTTTAGTGTTTAAATCAAATGGTTACCCTTTGCAATTTATCAGTCATTTCAGGTTGAAATCACCTATATAATTTCCAGGCCTACAAAATGGAAGCTTTGCTATTTGCCTATGTTTTTAACTTGAAATAACAGTGAATATAAACAGCAAATATATAAACTGAAACTGAAGGTAATAAACTTATTAAAACTTAGTAAGATATTGTTATGATCAAAGAAAACCTGCAAGTGTGTGCCGCAAATCCACTCAGATGAAACATTTCATTCACTAAAATTTCCTATCTTATTATAATAATGCACAGAAAATTAAACACATAAATATTAATTTTATGTATCACAGAAGATGTAGGCAATGAAAATGCAATGTTTACATTTATGGGTGACTCATTAGTGTTTTATTGTGTGAAACACTAGGAGGCATCAGTTGGGTAAAAAAGGACTTCAATTTTAGAAGGAGCAAGAAATGACTGTAGAGTTGGATATGTAAGAAGTTGGGATTTCCAAAATGTTATTATGTAAACCAAAACTTTATTCCCTGAATAAACTCTCAAAACATCATATTTTGTTGTAAAGAATGATCTTTACATAACATTTATGAAATATGTATGTGTATATATAATCTGACCAGTATACATTTACCAAGATGTATTTCTAAGATATATGGATTCATATCTATGTAATTTACACATTTTTATGAAGAATATATTTGGTAACAGAATAATATAATGGATATTGATTATTATGCATTTTCTGCTCAATTACTCAATTCCACGAGTATATGTTTTATTTCAGGCAAATTCTGTTTTGTGCTCTTTACAATGCCTCTAAAGATGTCCAATGCATTTAAGCCTTATAACTTATTACTGTTTCGTGTATGCAGACAACTTGATGTCTGTTCATAAAGAAATGATAGAACTTAAAATTTAAGCAGTGAAGACATACGTAAAAAAGACATGTTTTCTCTTACTTCACTACCGAAAACCTGTCATTTGAAAACTGAGTTTTCTACTGTTTGAATGGCTCTTCATGATGATGAAGCAACAGGATCGAGGTATACTTATCTAGCAATCGTTCGAAATTGGAGTGTCTTGCCATTCCTCAACAATCAGCTTTTATCTTTGACCTATCAAAATAACATGTGAACTGTGTAATCTGCCTTTTGTAAAGTACATAGACTCTCTTGTCACTCCTGGTTTTGTGAATCACCTCTGTAATCTGATTTGATTTCCTAAAGATGACAGATCTCGGTGAACAGTCGAGCTTTACTGAGTGCAGGGCAGTCCACGCACTCATGAGATTAAGGTACAGTGCTAAGAACCGGGTCTTAATCGCCTATCCTTCCCCCCCAAGCAGCACACTGACTGAACATCAGTGATTAAATCCTTTCATCGTGTCCAGACAATCACCACATACATATAAAATGAGTATGTGCATTTTTGTAAGTTTTTTCTCAGAGGATGTGCTTTTTTTAAAAAAAAAAAGTAGAACTTTATTAATAATCTCTACTCTAGCACCATTAATTGCATATTAAATTCTTCCATGTTGCTTTGAATCATGTCCCGGAAACCAGAGTTCTCCGTTTAATAACTATTTCTTTGTTGTTATGTAGCATAAGTATTGCTGCACAGCTATTTCCCCATTTTTGTCACTTTCTGAGATTTCATAGACTCAAATTATACCGCACTTACAGTTGAGAAATAAAACCACAAAATACATTACAATAAACAGAAGAAAGTTTTAAAAGATAATGTTAACATATGCTAAAGAGTTAGAGCCAGTCTTTATAAAAGAAATTGAAATACAATAAATCATTTATCAGAAAGATACAGTTTTAGTGTCATGCAATTTACTGATTTGGTAGAGGGAGGGCCGAGGAAGAAATTAATAGAGATCTGCAAAATATAAAACAGGATACCTTTTTAGGATTCAATTTTGAATCATTAAATAGCCCTTTTCCCTATTGGAATGAACCATTTCCCCAAATTTTGCAAAATGAACATGTTTACCAAAAAGAAAAGAGTCAAGGTGCAGTAAGTTGATATTTCAGTTTTGTGAAGTTATTTAGTGTTAATGTGTTTCTATCCTAAAAAGTTAATATTTGTGATTGCATTCTTTTAAAATATGAATAGCTCAGAAAAGGTGGAAAATTGACTTTGTATTATAAAGTGCTCATTTGTTACTTACACCAAAAAACAAATTAATATTTAATAAAATTTACACCTTAATATTATCTTTCAATATATTCTACATGCACAGCAATCAGAATGTAAATAGCATAATTGATGAGTGAAGTAAAATACTCTCTTTAGTAAGAAGTCTAAAAAATACGCCAAAACATTCCAAAGCTGTGTGAATTATATTAACAAAAAATAGCAGATTTTTATAAAGTTTAATAAAACTTGAAGTAAAAATAACTGCCAACTATTGTCTCCTTAACTTGACTAGGGAACCAAATTTTAAACAAATGTCATGTTAAAAGTGTGTTTTGATGAAAACTTTTAGAATTAACAGTCTAGTACATAGCTAAGTGTACTTTTCTACAAATAAAATGAGATACTTGATTTAAAAGATTTTTTTTCCTCTTGAGATAAGATGCTAGATAGGGATATTTCATCTTACCAATAAATTTCTGAATCTACTTGCTTAAGAACTACTTCTTTTAACTTAATGTATAATTTCATGCATATACTGAAAGACAATAATGTGGCTTATTAACTGCATTATCTTTAGCTGAAACTGATACAGAAACAAAAATACCGCTTGTGTCATACTGGTATACACTGAATGCTTTCAAAAAGACTGGCTAAAACTAACATTATTTTAAAAATTAAGTAAGATTTGTAGCTTCAAATTGGAGACTGTTGATCTCTTTAAAGCTAAAATTGGTATGCGATGTGAGGTTAAATGGGGTTCACAGGTGGTCACATTTCCATGTCCTACCAAGTCTCTAGGGATTGGAGTTATTATACTCCACATAAACATCTTTTTACTCTGCAACCACAATTCCATTGCAAGGTGTCAGTGAAAAGTAGGCTGGTCACTTTTTTTTTTTGGACTGGTATAATGAGGTGGCTGGAGTTTTCCTTTATAGCACTTAGAAAATAATATGCAGTCACCAAGCATTTCATAAGACAGTTACTATTAGAGTTAGTATGAGATTCACAATAGTAAAACGCACTTCGTGTCAAAGCAATTCTCCACTGAGGACCGGTTAAAGAACTGGCAGGGAGCCCAATTCTACTTATTATACTGTCAGCATTTACATATAAAGTATTTTATACAAAAGACACACACTCCTAAAATGTGATGAAAAAAAGGCTTTTCCCAAAGAATGGTAACTACTGGACCTAGAATAGTCAAAAATGACTCAGATATAAAATTTCCTTTAAAAATCAGTAGCCTTGTTTAGGGGAGGAGATAACATCAGCATTACATTTAAATACTTGTGTAATATTTAATAAAACAATAAACAATGTGCTGTGTCTATATGTACTTCTTTTGTGCCAAACTTTATCACTGAGTTTGGTAACTTTCATCCAAAGTCTAAACAGAAGGCAATTTAAGTGACTTAACCTTGTTTGTTTCTAAACAGCTACGTATTTGACTTGACCTAAACAGCAATGCATATGCTGAAATCTGAACATGAATTGTTAAGTGTATGGACTACCATGGCCAGGGTATTGCTTTTTGTCCACACCAATTGAGAAGCCCTCTATCAAGCCAGCACTTGGGTGAGGGAAGGAAATGCACAAAGGTATACTGTGACAGACAGCCATGCTTTAGCTCCCAAACTAATCCCAAGAATTAGTGGCTCAGAAGCATAACCCAGGGCAAATCAGAGTCTTTGGGGGACTCACGGGAGCATCTTTCCACAGTGAACTAACTGCTAAATCTTAAGGAATCTACTTCAAGGTCACAGAACATTCTGTGAAATATTAAAATCCACCAGGCTCCACACACTCCACCATATCAAACATGCTAATGACGTGAACTAACTTCATGAAACTTTAAACACACTGGTGTGACAGGAACGAGTCAGAAGTGATTTCAATAGCTGATGGCAAACGGATACGACTATCTAAAAAGTTACTTTTAGCAACAAACAAGGAAATCATGGAATCTAACAAAAAGAATGCACAACGAGCCTCAACTTCAGCCTTCAAAAAAGGCACAGGGATAGACCCAGTGCGGTGGAATATACTGATGCAGATTTCAGAGACAATACCAGGCTATTTCTATTTCCTCGAGAAATGTCAGGGGTACTTACATGAAGGAAGACCCGATCAGATTAGTCCTTGGGATATTTTCCTTTCTTAAGAGAGAGAGAGAGAGAGAAAAAAAAAAAATAACAATCTTTACTTCGTCCAGCCTTGAAGTGCTTCTCCACCTGATTCAAACATGCAGCCACGGCGACCCACACAGAACCTTCAAAGTCAATCCAATAGCAGCCCGAAGATGTCTGGGTGTACGCGTGTGCTCAAGTGTCTGTGACTGCGAGCAGAGCGAGCAGAGAGCTGGAGACGATGTGTGCGTGTGTGCGCGCGCGAGGGGAGCGCGCCGGGGCGGGGGAGGGGGGAGCCGCGCGCGGGGTCGCGCATTCGCGCGCGCCAAGGCCGCTCCGAAGAGGAGGAGGAGGAAAGAGGAGGAAGAGAAGGAGGAGGAGGAGGAGGAGAAAGTGGCTCTCAGCGGCCGGTCGGATTAAAAGTAACCAGACTCGTCCAGAAAACTGCGTCCAGGAAGGAAGTGACAGAAGACGAATAGGAAAAGGAGAGCAGCTCACAGCCTTTGAAACATCGCGTAAAAAAGACCGGTGGGGGCGGGGGATGGAAGGAGACTGGGAGGGGAGGCGGGGGTGGCAGGGAGAACGGAGCACACGGGGCTGGGGTTCTAAGCAGCACGTCCGATGAAGTGCCTTTTTCCTCCTTCTTTTCCTCTGTTTTATTTTGTCCTTGCCTTTGCCTCGCGCTGCCTTTTCCTCTCCGTCTCTCTCTGCCCCACAATCCCAAACCGTTGACTGTCTCCCGAGCTGGAGAAATCATCAGTTTCACTCTTGCAAAAGGGGGGCGGGACTAGACCTCGGAGCATTTTAATAAAACAAACATACAGCAGCTCCCTCCTCACCCCTCCAGTCTCAACTAGATTGATAAATTACTCCACTACACTACTTTAATTATGTATATGGTATGCAGAATAAATCACTGAACATCAGTACCTCAATCAAGCACTTTTAAATGATAATTGCATCTTGGTGAATCAATCTTTCCATTCCTGACATTTTGCTAATTTTAGTTTTACGGTGGGGTAATGGCACATGCCATACGCAAACCTAATGACAATTCTTTATTGCACGAAATGAAGACAACACGGCGAGCGGCGGCTCCCTTGCTTCTCTCCCGGCGCTGCTGCCGAGGACGCTCGGAGAGAGCCCAGCCTGCCGCGACCGCGCGCTCGCTCCCCGGGGACGCTGCGAGCCAGCCAGCGGGAAAGTCCTTCTAAAGTCGGGATCTTTCTCTGACCAATAGGAGCTCGACCCTAATAGCTGTTCTTGTGACTTTTCCCCCTTTTGGACACGCGTTAGCCACTTCGGTCTTGCACCGGTCCGTGCGCTCCTCCGTTACTCACGCGTAAAAGCCACGGGCCAGGATGTCTGCAGCGTTCGATTCCAGCGTGCGTTTCCTGCACGCCCAGAATCCGCGGTTTTCGCCCTGAGAGGTCGGAGGGCTACAGAGCGAGCCGAAAGGGTTCTCTAATGTTAGTAATGTACGAAATAATAAAAGAATTACCAGTATTTGAAATCTCGACTTTATCGCGGGGCCGTGAACTTTCTAATCAGTTTGGAAATATTTACCGAGGCAGCAGCTTCCTTGGAGATTTCCCCCTCCCTCCCCCCACTGTATCTCTTCCACACCTTGCTGGACTTTATCCAGGTCATTAACATGTAAACCAAACCAACTTCCCAAATGCATTAGGCTACCCTAGTCGATAGCTGATGACTTCACTTATCCTGAAGAGTTTCAGCTGCACAGGAAGCAGACATAGAGACTGATAAGGAAGAACACTTATGTTAAGGTTCAAGCATAATAAACACTTTTCCTTACCAAAAAAATAGGTTTTAATATTTAATACTTAGGAAAGGCTACTAGGGATTGGGCACCTCCGGCCCTAGCCAACTACACCACGCCCAAAAAAGCCAAAGATAAAAATATATCAACTAGTATACAAATCATAAAAAGCGAGATTGCATGCCAGCAGAATTACAGATTATATAAAATGTTTCAACCGATTTATTTTTTTAATATTGTGAAAGGAAGAAGGGAACATTCATAGGGGAAATAAAAACATAGAATGTACAAGAGTAGACAATGGGAATATACTGAAATATCTAGCTAATTAAAGATATTTCCTCACTTAAAAAAAAAATTCCCTTCAGCGCTCTGTGTTTAACCCAATGACTAGTTGCATTTCCTGTTAAATTCTGCAGTATGCCTCCAGATGAGACTATTTTAATATATGAGGACAGTGTGGTTCAAAAAACTTCCTGCTTCAATGTAAAGGCTATTTGATGTGAGTAGCTTGTCTCAGAAGAGGGGACTCAACATTTAGGCACTGGTCCCAAGGCTTCCCTTGAAAGGGGAAGGTTGATTGTTTAGGCAAGTACAACTAGATCTGAACAATCTTCAAGGTTCTGGTTCATTACCACTGTGACTATCAACACAGCTAAGATGAAGCCTCCCTTGTATTATAGGAAAGCATGGCAAACTGTCACAAAGCAAAAATCGTCTGATACAGTATTATTTCTTGCAGATTAGTATCTACAATATATTTTGTTTGCCTGTTTGTTTTTCATATGATAAATTTGCTATTACCAGGAATTCATTTTAATATATGGCAGAAAGCATCCATATCAGGTTTTCATTTAAAGTACAACTTCTTAAAAAATCCAAAAATTTAAAGGGGCAAAGACATTTTGAATACTAAGATATATATAGATATATATAGTGGTAAAAATAAAAGTAATTTAATTTTTTCAGGGTTCACAAAGGTCCTGACAAAGCAAATCATTTGAAGCACCATCTGAGCTTACTGCCAAAATACCTGAAATTAATGCAATGAATTATAACAGCCTTTTTTACAAGAGCAAACACACACAGCCAATATATGAATTTCAACCATGCTATTTTTGATGGATTATAGAGGGTATTTCTATTTACCACAGTACACTTCAGTTTTAGATTTGTTTTCCTTTAAAAAGAAACTATTTTATTTTACCTTTTTATATTTTAAAGAATTATTTAATAATAAACATTATTATAAACCTATAATTATCAATGATAGAGCAAGCATTCAAAAGTATGTATAACCCCACACTGTGGATAATTTGAAAATAATTTGGATCTGGAATGTATCACAGTTGGCCTTTTAAAATATAAGATTTTCCCCTCAGCAGATTTGGCTTCTTAATTATGTGTGACCTAAGTTAATATTAGCATTAGTTTTCTTCCCATGAGCCTTTATAGTTGAAGCAGAACAGAAAAGGTATGCAGACATATACAATAGAAAATCACCTGAGATTTAAAATTATTCATGAGTAATCCACAAAGTGGTTAATCCAGGGTATGCTTTGTGTTCTTCTTTAAATACTTCTGGACTTAAAAAAAAAAAAAAGAACCTAAAATCATCCTGATCCTTGCCACCTAATGGTACTTGGCTGGGATCAGACTATTTTCTCATGTAGGGAGGAGCTTGTACTAGGTGTTAGGAGACCTGGATTCTCTATCTAGTTCAAGATATGGGCTTTACTAACAGATTTATCCTTTCGAGGTTTCAGTTTACCTATATGTTAGATGAATTCCCCAATCTATGCCAGTTCTATGATTGGAAAACAGAAAGTGCTTCTACCCTTTAAACCAATTGCAGGCTGGAATTTATCCAGTTAAATAAAAGATGATACTTCCTTTAAGAGAAAATAATATCTGAGATTGATATACTATTGAACCAACTTTTTTTCCTAATCACCA
The DNA here is from genome assembly GCA_963574885.1 of Lepilemur ruficaudatus. NCBI lineage: Eukaryota > Metazoa > Chordata > Mammalia > Primates > Lepilemuridae > Lepilemur > Lepilemur ruficaudatus. Next base: position 7,864 of record CAUYRT010058008.1, on the reverse strand, counting down.
AATATTTCCTTTATTAAATAATTATTAAAAGTGCTTTATTATAAATATATATTAATTTGTTTTCTCTCCAGAAGAATTACATTTAACAATGTATTTAATTAAAGTGCCACAGAAGTCATAGAGAGCATGATCCTTGGGATTTTAAGTCTAGGGAAAGCTAACATTGCAATTTCTGTTCAGAGTTGCATATCGTCTTACTCCATCCTCCTCTTGTCTCTACTTCCCTACATTAAAGCAGCATTCTACTAAAGCCCTGTGCACTGGGTCTGCCTGCTTTTAAGCCTGGCCCACGCTGGGTGTAGCTCTTGAAGTGAGCTTTAAAAAATTATTTTAAAGTGAGCTGGGGCGGTTGCCACAGCAACCCACCCTGAGATGAAGAAAGGCTATAGATTAATCTACCCCTCAAGATTATTCAACTGTATAGTATTTGTTCTTCAGCCAGAATACTTTCAACACAAACAGGATAATTGAACAGGGAAGTTCAGAAAAAAATCTAAAAAGTAGTAAGATACAAATTTCAATAGCACTGAATATATTTTAATCTTTTTCTATTTAATAGTTAGAGTATACATGATATACACGACTTCCTGTGAAATGATTTTGTAAGATCCAGTGCTTGCAAAAGTAGGCCCTGAAAGGTGATGTAAGCTTTAAGCAAAATGGTATGCCATTGCTTATAATATAACGTATATAGTGGTCATTTAACTCTATCACTGTTATACATGTCTGTGCTATAAATACCCAAGAACAGGAGTTGGGCAGTTTTACCTTTATGGTAACTTTGTGGTAGATGATAAAACAAATGTAAGCACTCACCACATACGGTTCTTTACTGCCACAGTCATTTGCCTTCCATTCTTTATTTCATCTCTTCGTAGAAGTTACTTCACAGTTTGCAACTCTTCTTTGGCACCTTAAAATGTGTAAGTACAAAGAGGTACATAGTTTTTTTTTTTTTGTTTAAGGTTGATATTAAACTACACTCAAATAGATTTATTTCTAAAACTTGTAATCAGAAGTAACATTATTATTAATTCTGATTTTAAAGCAAACCAACGTGCATGGAACATAATAAATTAAAATTATCATTAATTGTGATAATACTTATAATCTTTACTATAAATAGTGCTAAATATCTGAATTTCAAAAATTCACTAGGTGCAGCCTTTGCCCAAGCAGAGTATACAGCACATGGACCATTTGTGATGGAGAATCTGCAATATACAAAGGATTTATTTCAAGACAAAGTTTACTTATATCCTAAAGATTCTATATTTATCTTTATTTTTGTACCTTTGATTTTATATCTGATGAGGAATCACAAGGAAAAAAGTCAAATCCATCATATCCCAAGGTAACAAAATTTGTCAAATTGGGAAATGTTTGTAATACAGTTGAAGTTGCTGAAAGGGCTTATTTTGTGTATTGCCTAAAGGCCAATTTAAAAGACAGACGTTGGGATTAGTGATGTGTATTAGTACTGTTTACAAATTCTGTTAGCAATGATACCTTACCCTTCCAAGCAGTGTTTAACTGTACTGACCACAGACAAATGCTCCTGAGTTCTAATCTCTGTTTTAGCCTAGCCTTTCATGACTTTGTGCACACAAATCAACCTCTCCTTGGCTTCAGACTGGACTAATCCTAGAATGAGAACCAACCTTGAGACATATCAGATCCTGATGGTCAATATCCATTTTCCCATTTATATTAGCAGGAGGACTTTTCATAGTGAAGAGTCATTTATAAAGCCTCTATATTTGGGTTGACATCCTTAAGATTTATTTTTAAGTTGCTTCAGAGTCAAGGAGAAATAAAAAAATTTGGCCAGTTTTATTTTAGGGGTGTTAGTTGAGTTTAGTGTTTTAGTCTCAAGTCCACAGTGAGTCCAAACTTGGTCTGGTACTCAGTGCCAGGTTACTTGGAGACTTCCCTTTCTTCCAGTTCTGCTTGGTTGTACAGTCTATTATTAAGCGATCTTACACTACACATCTCCCAGGGCCTATTCACCTTACAGAAATGCAATCTTCATGAAATAACATCTGAAAGATATGTTAAGGCTTTAAAAAAAATGCCACTGCAAATTATAATGCATTTTTTTCCTTTTCCTGTTATCAGTATGTCCTAATAAGGCTTGATCAGCAATTTGCTTGCGAGTGTGTGACTGATTCAAAAGTGTCCCCGTGAACGACCAAATTTAATGGGACTTTACTTACAAAACTGTTAATTGTTGTTCATCGGAACATTGATTCTATCCCATTTCTTAACACATCACAGAAACCTTCAATTCAAGGAATGGATTTTCACACTTCCCCTTTTAACCATTTCTTCTAGATACCTTATGTGTGTCCTTTCAGTTTTAAAGATCTGTACCGGGGGTCAGGGTAGAAATGGAGGTTAAAAATCTCATTCAGTGCTTTGTGTGCCCACTTCTTTGTTTGGGAAGCAGAGGGCTGGGATTCGGTCCGGACGGCCCCTTAAAGACCCAGAGGAGGGACGCCTCTGGTTTCAGCTGCTCCGCTCGGTTATTGATTGCAGGCAGCAACAATCCCTCCGGTTGATTTGTGTGGAAAGTGAGTCCGCGCTGGCTGGGCGTTGAGCAGAGGCGCAAGAGCCACAGCGCCATCCAATTATTGCCGGTCCTCCCCTCCAACACTGCTCTCATCACCTATACACTCCTTTCTCTGCCGGTCTTTACTTCCCCCCACCCACTTTTCTCCCGGCTGACAGAGCTGAAGGGGCGGGGGCTTCTTCCCGGGAGTGTTTCTAGAGCTCGGATGCTGCTAGTAGGGGGTGAGTGCGCCACGTGCGTGCGCCACGGGCGAGCAAGAGGCGGGCTGGGGGCCCTCCTGGGGACCTGCTGGGCCTGGGTGCGACGAGGGGCGGCTCCGCTGTCTTGGAGCAGGGCAGGAGGGGGCGTTCTGACTTGTGTTTAGCTAAAGGGGGATGTCATGGCATGGAGGAAGCGGCCAGTGGCTTGTTGGTCAAGAGGTGGCTCATTGGTGAAAAGGGTGCGTTGTGGGTTCTGGGGAATGGAGGGGGGCGCATCCACGGTGGGTGGGCTTTGGAAACGGGCGGTGGCCGCTGCAGGGTCGCCGCCCCGCTGGTCTGGTTTTGGGAGCCTAGGAAGATTTCCCCTACATTGGCGAAAGACGATCCCAAAGAGGTAGGAACGAGCTCCGGGCGACTCACGGAAACATGGGGGCCAAGTGAAACGAACCCACCCACGCACATTGCACAAAGCGCTGGCACGCGGTCTGCGTCTGGCACAGGCTGCCCGTAGCGCTCCAAGCATTTTGCAAGCTTGGGTGAGCAAGAGGGGCTTGTGCATGTCCAGCCGCCGTCTTGTCCCGCGCCAGCCAGCCAGAGTTTTTCATTTAAGAGCCCAGTAGGAAAGGACGGGGTCCCAGAACTGGGTTTTACAGCTCTTAGGATCTAAGGAATTATTTTTAAAAGCTGCAAGTCAACCGCTAGCTCTAGAGAAGTTAAGCTACCTCGATGGATATATGCAAGTCTTGGCTAGGGAGAGGCCACAAAATAGAACAAGAAGTGAGATGTAAGGGAGAAAACACACAAAATAAAACAAAAAATTTCCTTTCCCCTTGCACACCCAGGAACAGTGCTGGGATCTCTTGCAAAAACGCTGTCACGAGACTCAGATGCTTGTGCTGTTCTTTGATCTGTCTGGGGAGCTGTACCAAGGGCGCCAACCATGGTGGAAAGATCAATGCTCTAACGGCATTGTGAAGTACTCGGCTGAATACATCAAAGACGTAAAAACGTTTATGTCACCATGTTCTTGAAACTATAAGCAGCTACCAGTATGGTAGCCTCTTGCCACGTGTGGCTATTTAAGTTAATTAAAATTAAATAAAACCAAAAATTTAGTTCCTCAGTTACACTGGCCACAGTTCAAGTGCTCAGTACCCACCTGTGGCTAGTAGCTACCTTATTGGACAGCAAGATGTTGAAAATTTCCGCTATTGCATCAAGTTCTACTGGACAGTGCTGCTATAAAGCTTAAAATGAATGCTGGTTAAAAAAAGAAAAAGAAGTAAATTGCTTTATGATTGATGCTAGCCAAATTTTAGGACAGTTTTGGCATTTCTGTTACTTGGCAGTCGTGTGAAAAGTTTTAAAGTCAGAATTTAAGTTCTTGCTGAAAGAGATCTTGGGGAACACTTCACACAAGCACCTAAATTTTTTTAATAGGAAAGAGAAGTCAGGCCCAGAGATGTTAAGTGATGTCTCCAAAGTCATGCCATAAATTTGGAAAGAAGATAAAGTCCTCTGATAGGGTCCAGTACCTTCATGCCAGACCAGGGGACATTGCCTGGAGTTGGCTATATAAATAACTCTATAGAAAGGTGACCTGACAAAAGATTTTAAGCAAGAATACCCTTTTACAAGAGAAAATACTGCCAAGTATTCCTCCAGGAAGAAATTTAATAAAGAATAAGGAGCATGGGGAATAATATTGTCTCCCAAACTAAAAATGTGTTATTGCTAGTGTCACAGATTCATATAATGCCTTTTCTGAGAGACTAATTGGGATAACGTGCTGGCTTCTACTTAAAAAATTCTAAGGAAATGGGATTATCCTTTTAAAGTAAGAGCTGAAAAGCATTCTTAAGGTCAGGGAGGAAAGGTGTTACATAAGGTGAGAATTGTTAGCAATGTATAATCTTCTTCAAATTTGATAAAGATACCATCAGATACATAGATTATGATATAACTGGGGTGGAATTTGACCAGAGATGTTAATAGCATGAACAAAACTTAATTACAAATTACACAATCTGAGACATATAAGGCAACAGAATACATCATAAAAATTTACACAAAGCATAAGCTTTCTAACTTCAATACTTTGTCCATTTTTTGGTCATATTTGTCCTTTATATTTCTTATTGTTAATTGGGAGTGATATGTTGATATTAATGCTGCCCTTTTACAGTAATTAGCTTTTAACTTAACCTTTAGTGAAGGGCCCCCGAGTGTCCAGATAAGAGTACTTATGAATGATAAACAATTTTAAATTAATGCTGATAATTTTCTTAAAAAGCTTAGACTTATCCTGAACTGATCCATATTGGAATTATTGTCTTTCTTTCCCTCCTTAATTTACCATTTGCACATGATTCAAGGTTCTTCCCAATGTCGCTGAGCTCCAATATCCTACGAGAAAATGTTTCACTTCTTCAAGTGCTTTAAGACATAGTAGAAGGCCTCAACCTCTCCATGGCTGACTGTAGAAAAGACTGGTCTGATTTAGAAGAGGCTGTGTAGCCTATGGCCAGTTGGCTCTATCACATGCTAACAGTATTATTATGCATATGTTTTGAGTCTCCCCTGCCTCAGTTTCCTCATCTGGAAAATGTGGAACATAATGTGCTACCCTCAAAACTTTATTATGAGGATTAAATGAGCTATTTAACATAAAGCACAGGGCTGGGAAAGTGATAAACTCTAGTAAAAGTTAGCTATTCTTAATCTCATGCAAAGAATTTCCCCTTCTATACTATTAAGCTCTTTATTTACCCATACTGGGGCTGTCACAGTAGAAAGACGTAGGTCATCAGAGAGGCAGAAATTGGTTCAGGATGAGAACTGTTCTGGAGTTTTACCTTTGAAGAATTATAGATCTCTTCAGGCTTAAAATTCCATGACTTAATGGGTATAGGTTGCCTTATTTCCCTTTCACAGGCCTGGTACCTCCAGGATACTTTCAGGCTTCCTTTTTTTTTTTTTTTTTTTTTGAAGGATGCTTCGCTTGTCAGCTGCTTGGTTGCTGAAAAGGCACTGGAAACTCCAACTCTATCCTCTTTTCACCCTGGTTGACCCCTGGAATGCTGTTGTCAGCCAAGAAGACATTGATATCTTCAGTCTCCTGCTAGCTCAAATTCTTTAGGGTGGAGCCTGCTCAGATTGTCTCCTGATGTCATTCCAAATGTCTGATGGCCATCTATGGCAACTGGGCTGGGCAGAGGCCTGCTGAGATGGCGGAGCCCGTGGAATGTCTGCTGGGGCATTCTGTTCAGGAGAGACCTAGAAGTAGTTCTATGTTGGACCTATGATCAATGTTACAGCTGTGTCTAGGGGACTGTACCATTTCTTGAAAAACAGAAACCATAGTCATTTTGCATTTTTCGTTTCAATAAAGTCCCACTTGGGATGTTTACGATTCCTATTGATTTAATGATTGGTGAAAGTATATATTACGGAAAAAAACAGACTTAGAGAACATTAATAAAAATTTATATCTAATATTCATGCTAACATTCCATATTAAGTTCAGACACCAAGTTAAGGCAAAGGAGTCTAGAAAGGAGGAAATAAAGCTACCACACTGCAAAATGTACCATGTTTCCTATATCTTTCTAGGCAATTTTTCAAATGACTATATTCTACTTATCTGGAGCTTACAAATTTATTTCTAAAATATTTTATTTGCAACCTAAAATTTTAAACCAGGTAACATAAAATAAAATTTTATTTTTTTAGGAAGGCAAGATCATGTATGGATTTAAATTTCTCCAATACATAATAGTTTTATATGGATTTTAAAACAGGGAGATACAGAATTATACCCATATTCTAATTTGCTAGGAAGAAAGAAAATTAATTTTCATTGTTTGGGATGAAGTCTTTTAAAATTATTTTGGAACATGGTGAGAATTAAAAGTAAAATGCAGTAACACTTTTACATTTAAGTCAGTGATTGAAATCAGTTTGTTTCACTAACATATTCATGAGTCAAAGACTGAAACTAAGAGGCCAGATTTCCTATGGACTATTGTTATTTTAAAATTTGTAGTTAAATCTTTTCAAATCAATAATATTCATATTCATAATATAATGGTAGTGGGAGTATATGTGCAAAAACAGTACTATCTTATTAGAATATCGTTTGAAATAAATAAGTTCAAAGTGTCAAACATTTAATAGTCACATATTATTTGTCAGACTCTGTATGAATGCTTTACAAACTTTATTTCTTTTCAGGAAAACAACTTTTTTAGATGTGTATTACTATTATCCCCATTTTATGGATTTATAAACTAAAGCTTAGAGCACTGACATTATCTGCCCAGGACCACATACCTCATGAATGCCAAAGACATGAAACCAAATTTGTTTGCCCCCAATGTTCTGCCCTTAGCTACGATGCTGTCCTGCTTCCTCATACTCGTAACTTTTACTCATTTACAAGGATGATGAGAGTAGGACATGCTGTAACTTATTTTTTTTCCACCAGAAAATACTGCAGAAATACATGTCTAAATGCATGTTATCCTTTCCAAAGTAGACACTAGGAGGCTATTCATTTATTTCAGTAATATCTTTGATCAAGTCTTATTAATCTCCTTAGGAATTTGCTACACAGTCTGGAGAATGGTCTGATAGTTGGCAAATCATTATCGTTACGGGTAAGTTTTTTTGCTAAAAGTAAATCTAAATCAAATGTGGGCAACAGGATGAAAACCAAGATTTAATTATAAAGCATTAGATTATTTGATATTTGGCTTATAAATTGACACTAATCAAAGATACAAAAGGAGCATTTTAAAGGTATTCCTTATATAGGTGTACAGCATTTAAGGAGATAGTTTTGGTGAGTACCACTCATCAAAGGTCTGATAATTTTTTTTTTTTTTTTTTTTGAGACAGAGTCTCACTCTGTTGCCCCGGTTAGAGTGCCGTGGCGTCAGCCTAGCTCACAGCAACCTCAAACTCCTGGGCTCAAGCGATCCTTCTGCCTCAGCCTCCCAAGTAGCTGGGACTACAGGCATGCACCACCATGCCCAGCTAATTTTTTCTATATACTTTTAGTTGGCCAATTAATTTCTTTCTATTTATAGTA